>JAQJVL010000085.1:0-177500 GCA_035578905.1 Stictocephala bisonia
ACGTGGACACATTCAATAAATTTGTCTGTATCAAACATTATTAACTGTACACTGCCCTAGAGAGTACAACACGAACCAGCAACACACCACAACACGAACTCACCACCGACTTGACTGGAATCGGGACCCGGCGGCCGGCACTGTCTGAGCACGCACACGTGTTTTGTATTGCCAAACCGGTTTTCACCGGATGCAGGGCTCCCGATCGCCGGCAGCATGCTTGCGGGTCAGCGCCGGCACGCGGTTTGCCGCACAGCACCGGCGTTGTGTGTCCGCTCTGATAATAAACTACATGTTCTCATCAATCCCGACCGGGATGCCGATCACCGGCATCCCGCTAACCGGGACTGTGTGTACCCGGCCTAAGTCATCCCTCTTGAATATCATATATCAAGGAGACATTATTGTTGGGTTTTAATATTTTCAATTTTGTTTAACAGTTAAATATTCAAGTACTCATTCTACTCCATTGTTTTAACACATCATATTTATTCTCTAATCATACTATTATTGCACTTTGTTCGCAACTGTTTTATCGTGTTTAAAAGAATCTACATAGGTTTTGTTGAGTAAGTAATATGGTTTGCTAGAGAATCGCCTGTGTTTATTTCATCCACTCACAAGCACAACCCAGCGACCCTCTGTACAATTAAGTCGGGCCCAGCACATTAATTTTCCACCTTGTGCAGACTGCTAATGATTACGGAGATTGTAGCTTTTTTACAATATGTGTTGTTATATAGTGTATCTTAGGTATCCATTTTATTAATTTTCAAAGTAAACTTGTAAATCCCACCTTGGGCAGAGTGGAGTAGTAGCATTCACCTTGTTGTGTATTAATTAATAACAGTGGTTGCTTGTTAATGTAATACAATTTTGTTAATGGTCACTTGTTGAAACTTTTTAACAAATAATATCCCACATTGTGTTTGAGCTTTTTTTATATCAATTGTATAAGTGTCATGTGTATTTAACGTAATAGAGAGGAAACAGAAGACCTGATGATGGATCACTTGATCTGAAATACGTTGCCAGTTCTCAAACTTTGTTCAGATTGACTGATACACGTATGTAATATATATATTTTTAAAACAATAATGCTCGAAGACAAAATCAGTTTTGTTTTTTGTGCTTAAAAAATACAGGAAGTACAGCTCAAAATGAATTAGTATCATAATGCAAAATAAATTACCAACAGTACCTACCAGATCTTCCGATAAATGATCATAATAACTAATCATTCCTCCCCAGTATCCAAAATGGGTGTCAAATCCTCTTCTTAGTGGTGTGAATTCCTTATTGTAAAATCCAAGGTGCCATTTGCCTACTAGATGAGTGGCATATCCCATTTCTCTAAAATACTCAGGCATCAACTTCTCAGACAAAGGGAGGCCAGCTTTTTGACTATTGTAAAGTGCGGTATGAGTACCTAAATGCAGAAAAAATAAATACTATTATAAATATGGAGTTTCCAAATTGACAGTAGTGCAAAATATATGAGGATGTTACTTTGAAGCCACACTAAGAAATGAGGGAGGAGAGGGGGTGTTAACAATAGTGGTTTGCAAATAATTGGTATAAGCTATAGTTGCAGGATTGTTTATTGAAAATCTTAAAATAACAGTAGCCTCATTATATATAGTTCCTCAAAACGGTATATTACAATTATTCTTGAACAATTTTCAAAGTTTACTTTTAATGTTTAGTAAGCCAAAGTGAAAACATTAAAATATAGTAATAGAAGGTGATCTGCGAGGTGTGGCTAAAAAAAACTGAACCGAGGCTGAAAATAAAATTTACTTACAAATATTTACAATTTGATATTATCTCCTTTAATTTACTCCCCTCCTCGTTCTCTACACCGCTCCATGTGAGTTTTCGACTGGGTTTTTCTTCCGCTTTCTCCATAATCGCTCACGTAGGGTAGTCAGGACACTAATGTAGTAATTTTGGTTGACTCTGCCCCTCTGATACCCAATCAGTGTGCACAATGCCTTTGATATCAAAAACTAAAATCATCATAGCCTTGAATTTTGATTTTGTCATTGGTGCTTTTTTTGCTGCGGAGTAGCAGGGGATTTGACATTGAAGCACTTGTTATAACTTTAAAAATGTTCCAATTGCAGATTTTCCAACTTTTTAAAGAAATTTAATGTTTACACGCTTTCCTTTCTGGACACTCAACATTTTCATGATGCAGAGACAAAATGTTATATGCTTATAACTGCCGCTACAGGCAGAATGATTGCGGGAGAGAGACGAAACTCAGGTAGCGGGTGGAGGGGGAATCACGTGACGAGCCATACTATTCAGCCTTATTGCATTCGTTCTGTGGCCACGGCAATACTAATCTGGTTTCTTTCTAGCCAAACCTCGTAAATGCACAGTTTGACAAAAAAAACCCAAAGCTAAACAATGTATTGAGAATGTTTAATTTTAATTACAGTAATACTCAGACTACCAGATAATTAGCAATTCTTGATAATATTTTTACAAAATTAGATATATCTAGTCAGCTATGTAATGTTCTTAAGTTCCTATTTTCAGACCATGATGCTTTATGTCTTTCTATTAAAAATTATATTGTTCATAAAAGTCTTACCCAAATTATAAAAATTTTTATTTCTAGACCAATGGATAGCAATAAAAAGTGTAAGGTACCCAGATCGAAGAGCTCCCAGCCCACAGGTGTTCACAAGACTTCACCAGAGGTTAGTGGAAAGTGGAAAAGTTCAAAGAAAGTCTCCTGAGGTAGGTCCAGTTAATTATGATGTAGGTATTGAAGAATTTATTCTAAATATCTTTTGAGAAGACCTAGAGAGTAGTAGTAGGAAAATTGTGGCTCAACTAAATGTTTTACAGTGGAAAGTGTTGGATTCTTCATAGAAACAAGTTGCATCTGTACCACTTCACGCCTGTACAAGCACTTGAAGCTCAAGACTTCGCTTCTCATGTTCAGTTCTGTAGATGGTTGCTCAATAGCGATATTGAGCAGTATCATTTTTCAAAAAGATCCTTTGGACAGATGAGGCCATATTTACAAAACAAGGAATCTTTAACACACATAATATGCACTTGTGGGCGGAAGAGAACCCAAGAACAACCAAAGAACGATCTTTTCAAAGGAGATTTCACATTACGGTATGGGCCGGGGTAGTAGGTGAAACGCTTATCGGCCCACACATTTTCGAGGAAAATCTTAACGGGGAACGCTTTTTGGACTTTTTACAGCACAGCCTCCCTTTGCTGCTAGACCACCTCAACCAAGAAAAAAGAGACATATCCCTAATGACTTGTCTGTTCGTTTTTATAGGACTACTAACATGTTCTAAAATAATTTTAGTAAATTCATTTTCTTTGCAGAAGTGCGTCATTGGTTGACGCTCAATTATCCTACATGGATTGGACAGGATGGGACCATAGCGTGGCCAGCTAGATCGCCGGACCTTAATCCTATGGAATTCTGTGTAGGGATGGATGAAAAAAAAAGTCTATTCTACACCTATCAATACAGAACAAGAATTAGGGACAGAATATCTGTGGCTGCTGAAGTAGTGTGCCAAGATCTCTCTAAAAAAGTGACAGTTCAACAAATGTGCAAGTGAGCACGGGCCTGCATTAGATATAGAGGAAGGCAATTTGAACAACATTTGTAAATCTTATTCTTGTAAGTTGACCTTTCTTCAATACTTTTTATGAATGTAATTAGTATGTCGTAGTATTATATCAAATCAAAGTTTTATAATCTTTCTTGTAATAAATAGTCAAAGGTACAAGTTTTCTACAAACTGTGTTTTAATTCAGTTTTGCCTAACGTTTTTAATGAAGAAATAAAATGATTAAAATCACAATTATATTATTGAAAAGAACATAAAATTATGCAGTTTTCTGTATGGTTTGACAAATTATGTCCGTTACCATAATTTAGTAACTACGCGTAAAATTAGCCACGGTTTCAGGGCATGGTGAGAAATATCCTGAGATTTATTTCTAGATTTAGATAGTTTATAAGAATGTAAAGCTTTCAGCTGATTTATCTGAATCGCCTGCCACCACCACCACCAATGTCCCCGCTTCGCACTACTGTCTGTGTAGAAATTATGAGTAGGCCCTACACGAGTTGGAAGGTTGTTTCTTGAGAAACTATAAAAAATACATTCATACCATTTTTCCTCATTTAGATGTACATTACAACATATGCATTAATTACTTTTCTAATAAGTTTTAATCATTTTTATTCTAATAGGAACAAAAAAAGTACCGAAATTTTAACCAGTTTTCACTGGACGTCAACTTTACACTTTTATTACTCAAAATCCCGTCTATGAATTGCATTTATATTTAAATACATGTTTAACCGAACTGTTTTCTATAAATCTACAAATGTCATAATTGTAACTTTTTAAAAACAAATTTATTTTCAATTTCCAAAAACAAAGTTTTCTTTGTTTCTAGAGGTCGTAAAATTAATTACTTGGTCACATTGTAATCCTTATGAAATGTTTAATTAGGATACATTACTTTTATATAAGTAAGTAAATACAGTGATTTTAAATTAGTAAATTTAAATTTAATTTAAAACCAATGCAATTACTTACGCATATAAAAGTAATCTACCGTAACTACACATTCCATAAGGATTACAACGTGACCAAGTACTAATTAATTTTACAACCAATAGAAGCCAAGAAAACGATGATTCAGGAAATCGATAAGACATTTTACTTCAAAAGTTAAAATTCTTAAATTTATAAAACTTATTGAAAAACTTTTCAACCACGTAATAAAATGTAAATGCAATACGCTTACCTTTTCTTTTTTAGTTAAAAAATTGAAAAGTTCACACACAGTGAAAACTATTTAAAATTTCAGTACTCTAAAAAGATGATTAAAAAGCATTTATTAACTATTATGATAAAATGTAATAATGCATATACAATAATGTAAAATTAAACGAGCAAAACAATGGTGTAATTAGATTCTTCATATGCCTCTTAGTTTCTTAGTAAACAACCTTTGAACTTGGGTTCAAACATAATTTCTACACCAACAGTAGCTATCAGGGCATCTGACGCACTACAGACAAAAGTGCAGCTAACTGTCTGGATTAGGATAATCAAAATTTCCTCCTTTATAACGAATCTTTCCACTTACTTCATTATGTCACAAGCCCAGAGCATGTCGTATTTTTTTAAACACTACTGTGTATCACTCTATTTTATCAATACTTTTTAACGATTCCTACAAAAATATGAAAAAAATTTAATGTTTAATTTTTACTATAAATCAAAAGCCAATTTTGCACCCCTATGCTTCCTGTGCCTTTGTTGGGGGCCTCTGCCGCCAATGCCTTGCTATGTCATCCCTGATCTTATGTAATTTTGTACACTGAGAAAGTAATAATATATAATTAAGATTTTTAATCAGGACTTTATAAAACCAATACATAAAAACATTACAACTTAATATAACCAATTGTTCAAGATACAAAAATGCTGTGCAGTTTAAATAAAATTGAAGCTGGAAAAATACCTATTAATGTTCAATTCAGTTTATAGATGTTAACATTATATTTATATTTAGATAGAGTAAAAAATAAAACTACAAGAGTTCATCAAGCTCAGAAAAACAAAGTAGGGCGAACTATTTGGTTAGCATATGCCTATCTATCTAGACAAAATTAAATTTAAAAAAATCATAATTGCAGAATGAATTTATTAACATGCTAATTAACAAAAACTCCAAATCGTAGACAAACTTTGTTACTCCAGTTTTATTCTTTACTTCCATAATATGAATCAAACCCATTTTCACTAGAAGATATGGAATGGGTGAGTCACTGTAGTCCTACATTTTGTAATGTCAGAAGAAAAATTCGCCAGTCTCTTAACATAAGAGGTAGGGACAGTTTTTAAACTTATCTAAATATAATTATAATACCTGAACATATACTCCATCAGGCTAGAACCAAACTAGTCCATAGAGTTCATGAAGATGATTTAAACAACACTTTTTTTTTTTAACTCAGCTTAAACAAGTTTTTCATTTCTAAGGCTATCTGTAAACAATGATATGAATGAATGATGATACTTAATGTTGTATAAGTGTGAAAGGTGTGTGCAATCCCCTTGAGATGTCACCATAGGATAGGTGAGTGGGTTTCAGTGAATATATTACTAGACGTTCGGGAAAGCTTTAAGTTAATAATGACATTTCTTGACATCGAGAATGAAAACGGTGCTATGATTAGGAAGAAAAGTTTAGTTTATCTCCCAATATTTGTATGAAAGTCATCAATGTTAAATAGCCATTTTATTATGTTACCACAAAATAGGACTTTCATCATAGTTAAAAAAAATAAATAAAAATAAGATTGTCCCTGCCCATGGACATAATTGCTAACCATTCTTGTCATTATCAAAGCTTGAAAAAAGTTTGATTTTCAAGATAGTACTAAAAACAATTTTTTTTCTGGTTTTACAAACTGTTTAGATATTACTCAAAAATCACATGATTTATAATTTTTAATGTTGTGAGAACAGTTTTGTGTTATAATGAATACAAGTTAACGTAAAACTTATGTGTATAGTACATGTACAGTTGTTTTGACCCCCCACCCAACCATACATGTACAGTGGTATTGACCCACCTACCCACCCATTCAAGAGCAGTGCTATTGACCTACTCATACACATACAGGGGTAATGACGCACCCGCCCAACCATACACATAATGATAGTGACTGAACTGTCCACGAATACACGTAAAGTGGTAATATTATAATACAAATACCAATTATAATAACTATTACTAATAACAGTAAAAATACAAATATTTTGATACTACAGGACATTTGTAATGATAACAATTATATTTATCAAATGACCTGTGTGTATAGGATATTTTCCAGTCATTAGTGCCGCCCTTGAAGGAGTACAGAGAGGCTGAGCATAGTGTCTGTTCAGAATCACACCATTGTAGCCAAGGGAGTCTATGTTGGGAGTTGGAATCTGGTTCGATCCATGGAAGCTGACATCATTCCAACCCTGAATTAGAAGAAGAATTAATAATGACTTTCGCAATCCAGCCAAATATCCATATGATGTATTTGTCAGAAAAAGTTGTCCTTTGCAAGATTGGACATTTTTTCTTTTTCTTCTCTTTTCAAAAAAGACCATACTTTTCAAATTCAGTGATTTTGAGCTTAAAAGTTAAAGTAGAAAAAGGACATAAACATTTGAAACTAATTAAATGTATGTATTGGTAAACCATTTAACACTAAATACAAAAAGGGTACCTACACATTTGATACCTTCTTAAGTAGCCTAAATAGACCCAAGATCTATATATGGTAGTCTGTTATATATCTCGTAACACTCATGAAGACAAGTCAATAGCAACAATTTGCACCTTTCTTGTGTTTTTATGTTTTAAGGTAGGTTTTTCAGTGCTAAATAAATGTGTGTAGGTTACCAAAAGCTGTAATAAATTTTAAAGAACTCGAGATTCATGATTCTGAAGTTACATAATTTTCTAAAATATCAGTTTAAGCTGAATTCTAGTATCAGTGTCTTCAAACTAATAACAGTAAAAATACAAATATTTTGATACTACAGGACATTTGTAATGATAACAATTATATTTATAAATTATATGTATATGACTATATGTATTATCAACTGACTGCTAACAATGAAGCATGACAACCTTATAGTTAGACTGAATCCTTTAATTAACTGAACCTTTAAAATAAATGTAAAGTGTGTTCAGTAATGTAAACAGTAGTGTAAACTTTAGATAACAACTTGCTTGGAGCAAGATTTTAAGTTAAATGTAACTCAACTAAAAATGTATGAAGTTGCAATGGCATTTTGTTAGTTATTTACGATTGATCACATATGCTATTCATGTTTGAGTAAATTAACACTTCTTACAAACAATTAATATGATTTTTATTAATTGTGACATATAAGAAAAAGATTTTACGATTAAGATAAATCGTATCTTAAAAGATACCTTATGTATTTTTTAAGATTAATTAATAACATTGAAGTTTTTAAATGTAATTTAATTTTGACGTATGATTGCTACTTTAATTTAAGCTTCACACCACTCAGCTAAATTTTGTTATTATAAATTTTAGTAATTAGTCTAAGTTATTGCATTAAATTAACACTTCACACTCAACCTCAATCTAACCTTTGGTAAAAATACTCTTCGTTCATAATGTCATATATATCTAAACAAAAAACTAACAAAAAAATGAATAAACAAAATTCTAACTTTAAACAAGTAAAGCACTAAAAAAGGATGACAATGAATGAATACGTTTAAATCCTGCATAATCTGATTTTTCTCAAATAACTGTATTGCATGTTGAATAGCTGGGTTTATAATACATGAAGTCATTCATAAATTTATAACACTAAAAGGAGAAGGAGCTGTAGCACTTTAAAAATCTTTAAACTTGTTTCACATCTTTCCATGGGTTTTAATTTTGAACCCATGGAAAGATTAGCTATATCCTTCTTCCTACTTCTTAATTGAACCCCACTAATAGCCATTTTCTGAATTTTATTAGTTCCTTCAAGATTTAGGTACTATATAAGCCCCAAAAGCTCTATAGAATACCTTAAGTATTAGACTAAAATAAACTAATTTAGAACAAACATATTAAAAGTTATTTAAAAAAACTATATTTATAAAAAACATTTAATGTTAAAGTAGATCTTACTTATCTACTAAAGTTTATCGTGTGTCTATTAAATAAATTTAAAACGTTTTGTTGAATATGGCATTCTCATTTTCAAATAAAAGAACAAAGTGAGTGTTATCAATAGGCAGAAGATGTAAATTTGGATAGTTTACAATTCTCTAATAATGTATACAAAATTTGAAAAAGTGCAAAAGATAAGATTGCAGAACATATAACAATTTGCACTATTCTAAGCAGGGACAGATTATTAATGAATTTATTAGACTCCATCACAAATGGATAATAGGTTTAAGTTCCTCATTTTCAATTTATGTTCAACGTAAAAATAGATTCAAGATCATTACTTAACTCTTTATATTTTAATCTATGTTGTTGTTGTTAATGTTAATTGTGTTAAGCATCACAAAAGTTTGTTATTTTTCAATTTATTAGTCTACTAACTGTACCCGCCCGCTTCGCAGGTCATAAAATTAAGTTTGATTATATAATCAAAATGTGCAGCAAGCTTTCAATTTACACTGTATCCAACTCATATCCAATTTAGAACAGCTGATGTAATGTATAATTTACTACTGTACTCAATTATTTTTAATTTTAAAAGTTTAGCCTACCACAATTTTATTGAATTTGTTTGTAACAGCTGTTAATCAAATACAACAATAAATTAATATAGCCCCATAAGAATACCATGGGAATTTTGGAGGCCAGTGGGACTAATTCCTTGAGTGAAGTGAATAAAAAAGAGTAAAAGCTTTTACTTTTGGTGTGAAAAGGAAATACTTGCGAGTGCATGAATAAAACAAAAACAAAAAGTAAATACTCGTAGTAATTACTAGTCAATATAGTATTTGCTTAGAAATGGGGTGAATAAAAACAGTATTTACTCGTGGATTTGCGAGTCTGCCCAGACCCCTCATGCTAGCATCTTTTACTAAAATGTCATTGCAAATATTTTAGTATATTTTTGTCGCTTTTAATATTTACGGATTCGTTTATTAATAAGTTTAGTAACATATAAGCCTTTTTGAGTTATTATTTGTAAAGTAAAATTTTAAATATTCTACGTAGGAATAAGAAGTTTTTCTAGAGAAAGGTTGGGAAATATTTGCTGCATGCAGATAACACTGCTCACTTGAATTTTGTGTCATTGGAGTCTGAGATGGCGACCTTCATGCACCCAGCAATTTTTTCAATAATGTTAATATAAATATACCAATGCATCAAGTAATTATTATTTGAAAAAGTAAAAAATACTTTATTTGAATTGAATAAGTAAATAAATAAATGTGAATTAGTAAATATTAAAATTAAACATATGAAAAATAAATACGAATTAAACATGAAATTAAAGAAATGTAATGTAATTTGACAAAACTAGAAAAGAATTTTTAAAATCCCCAAAATAAAAATGAAACAAAAAGACTGGAGGCTCTCATTAACGTGTTATACACGTATCAACCCTCTGGTACTATACACGACTCAAACACATTCGCTTATACACAGTGTGCTTCAAATGTGAGCATGTACCAGCAGAATGCGCACACTCACACATACGGTTGCTGCTGATGATCACTTACCAGAAAGTGATCATCAGCAGCTACTCTGGTCTTTCTGTTTGTTTCAAAGAACGCTAGTAAAGGAGGTCGAGTCATTATATACTTTGAAAACTTTTTTCTTGTTGGGTTTCCCAGATCCAGGTATTTTGTTTCCATAGCAGATCACGTATAGGTTCTGTAACTGTTGCTAACTGAAGAAAAAATTTTTAGTAATAGTTACACATTCCTAACAGTCTGCGCACCTCCGGTACGTCTTTAGGGGCTTCAAGGTTCAATAATATAGCATTGATTTTATCATTATCCGGGCTGATCCCTCTGTTTGAAATTATATGCCCCAAGAACTTAAGTCTTTGGGTTCTTAAAATACACTTTGATTCACTCCCAATTAGGTTTGAATCACACGGGATTCAAAGTAATCCCGTGTGATTTAAGTTTGCTTAAAACAGCATTCAATCTACTGTCGTGTTCCTCTACAGTCTTCCCATAAATAATAGAATCATCTAACAATGTTAACACCCCTTCCAGGCCTTGAAATAATTTTGTCATTTTCCGGTGGTATACTTCAGGTGCACTCGTTATACCCATAGGCATTCTGTTGAAGCAATATCTGCCCATGTGCGTGATAAATGTGGTAAGCAGCTTCGATTCTGAATCTAAGGGTATGTGATAGTAACCCGACCGACAATCTAGTTTTGAAAAATATTCTGCGCCTTGCAGCTGTCCCAGTATATCATCCACCGATGGCAGCATCAGTCTTTCTCTTTTGATTGCTTTATTCAGCTGTGTGTAGTCTATGCAAATACGAACATCCCTGTTAGCTTTCGGGACTACTACCATCCCAGCTACCCAGTCAGTAGGCTAATCAACTTTAGAAATTATGTCATTTTCTTCTAATTTGATCAGTTTATTTTCAGTTTTCGATCGTAATCTATAAGGAATACGCCTTGGACACCCAATAGCATATGGTTGAATACCTTCTTTTAGACCAATTGAGTAAGCATCAGTTTTTAACAGCCCAATTCCGTCAAATAGCTCAGGATATTTACTCACTATGTGAGTATGGGTTTTCAATGAACTCGCCCATTTAATTAGGCCCAATCCTTCAATAGCTGGCCTACCTAATAAAGGTTTTTGTTTTTCCAACATAACATAAATATCTTGCCAGCAAGTCTTATCCTCAGAGTAGACCAACCTAGCTCGGAATTTCCCAAGTACATGTATTGGAGACCTACCAGGCCCAAACACTTTTAAATTACAATTATCCAAACGATATTTCTTTTTAAAGCATTTTTCATATGTTGCTTCAGATATAATAGTAACATCTACGCCACTATCTACATAGAACTTGAGTAAATTACTCCCTATAAGTAAATCTACTTCCCATGATTGAGATCGAACACAGTTTGTGTTATTCAAAAACGCTTCTGATATTACATTTAATTGCGTTACATTCTGATTGTGGAATTCAGTGTTTTCATTACCCACAACATAGTTGATTTTGCTTTTACACATCTTTTCAATTAACTTTTAGAGCAGGACATGTAGAATTAACATGAGGAAATGACTTACCACAATTCCAACATTTCCTGTTTTCATCAGGCTTATGTTCTAATTGACTTCTTAATGGTCTTTTGGCTGCCACCCTTATAACAGATTCCGATACATGACTTCTAACTAATGATTTCTGTTTCTTCATTGTCTCAGCCTGTCTCACCTTTCCTTCCACCACTCTCAGAGTTAAATTATCTTGTATTTGCATTTCTTCCGATAATCTGGTATCTTGGATCCCTTGTATAATCTTAGTCATCACCAACTCATCTGTAAGGTTTCCAAACTTGCAATTTACAGACATATGATGCAATTCTTTAATAAATCTCTCAACTGGTTCTCCCTCCAACTGGTTCCTTCCGAAAAACCTTGTACGTTCATATACTACGTTTGTTTTTCCTTTAAAATATTCATTTAGACAATCTATTACATTATCATAGCTATCCAGTTCTTTGGAGAAGAGGTGATACCTCTTCAGAACGTCTTCTGTTTCGTCTCCTAGAGTATAAATCAAAGTATTCACTTGGTAAATCTCTGGAGCTTCATTCAGCTTCGAAACAACTCTATATCGTTCCCAGCGTCTAAGCCAATTCTCCCAGTTGGGCTTCTCCCAATCCAGTTTTTTGGGAGCATTTATAGGTAATGGACGAAATGTTATATCTTCTTTGTCTTCTACACCTGACACCATGGATTGATGCCGTCTAGGCATCTTAATTATATTAATATAATTAAGTCCTCACAAAAAAATATAACCACACCTTTAATAAAAACTCTCAACCCAAAACAATATAACAATTATTATACATATGGTTTCAACATATGTTTAAATAAATATTAATTAACAACACAGTTTGGTTTCAGGAATCCATGTCAACCCTTTCTCCCACTGAGACGACTGATTACTCATTATGGAAAGTGATCAAATGGATGATGCAGCCATAAGTCCCAATCACTCCTATTTCCGAGCCTGACGGTTCTTGGGTTAAAAGTAACATGGAAAAGGCAGACTTGTTTGCCAACCATTTTTAAAATGTATTCAAACCTAACCCTCCAGACAGATGTAACGACATTAGTCCAAATGTGAAAGTATTCCTGGACTCACCTAATCAGCTTGAAATCCCAATAAACTCATTCAAACCATCGGAAGTAAAGGGAACAATTGACGGACTTCATGCTAAAAAATCTCCTGGCTATGACCTTATTACAGGAAAGGTGCTAAAAGAGCTCCCTAGGAAACCGATTGTTTTCCTTACTATATTGTTCAACGCCATGTTGAGACTCGAGTACAATCCATCTAAGTGGAAGGTAGCTGACATTGTTATTCTGAAACCTGGCAAACCACCTCATCAGGTTACTTCAACAACACTCTACTAACTCAACGAAATGATGTTGAATATCTAGAAATTTACTTACATAGGTGACTGAGATGGCAGAGCCATAAATGGAATAAATGATTGCAACTAAATACAACATTTTCTAAAATGTATTGGCATTTTGTAAAAAGATCCCACCTCTCCACTGAAAATAAATTGTTACTGTACAAAGTTATCTTGAAGCCAGTGTGGACATATGGCATACAGTTGTGGGGGACATCATCATTATCAAATCTGAACATTATTCAACGTTTCCAGTCAAAGGTACTAAGAACTATATTGCAAGCTCCATGGTATGTTAGGAATGCAGTAATCAACAAAGACACAAGAATTGACCACGTGCAAGATAAAATCTCGAAGTTTAGTTTACGTTACTTAAAGAAGCTTAAAGCACATGAAAACCATCTTAATGTGAATTTCCTGGACAATAGTGAACACATTTATAGACTAAAAAGAACGACTTCCTTAGTTTAAGTGAACTTTTCTGATCCGTTATGATGTTTACAGTCTTTGGAAGGTAATCAACCATCGTTATTTGAAACACATCGAATTTACTTATTGTTCATGTATTTAATAGATTGTAAATGTCAAATTAATGTTATTAAAAAAAATCACATGTAATTTACAGATAACAAACAATTGATATTATAAACAATAAAACTAACTGCTAAGTGATTCAAATCAACCTGAAAAACTAAAATTTTTTTACATTTCTACCGGCTTATTTTCTTGTAAATTTAGAGAAATATAAAAATTGTGTACTAAGAGTTCATGATATAGAATAATATAAAAGAATAATTAATAAAATATTGTGTTTTTTTAATAAACCTGGTCTAATCAAGCCAGCTCACCAACCACTCATGCAACTTTTTTCACACAACCCCTGATGGGTTAAATATTACTCTTGGATATATCAATCCCTTAACCTTGAAAATTTTGAAAATTTGATGTATTAAACATTTTTGCAAATAAAATGAGATACTTTGGCTGTCTAAATACTAAATTGGACAACTTTTATAAAAATTATTTGAGTATTTACCAAGTCATCAGCTAGAATAAAAACAACATGGGGATGATTCATAGTGCAGCCCTGTTGATAAAAACAACTGATTAACAAACATACAACATTTAGGTACCAAACCTCCATTGCTTGTAGTTTAAGGTGAACTACTTTTATCTTAAAACCAAGTCTTATCACAGGGACATGTACTCTGAGATAATATATAATACCTTCAATGAGTTTTTGTTTCATTTACTTAGTGATGAAATTGAACAAATTTCTGACTCTAAGTTACAGCAGGATATGAATGTAATATTTAGAGATTTCCAATGCTTTAAGTGTTTAGGAAACAAACACAACTTTTCGACATGTATAACAAACTCCTGTCATCTTCAGGTGTACTTACTAACTTAGCCTACATCTAAAACTATTTTTTTGTATTCTTAACTTATACTAATTGAAGGAAAGACTTAACACTACATGCTTAGATACTACTGTTGAACATATAATTATGTGACAGTTTTTAAGAACGTTTGACTTTCAACATTAATTTAACAGTATCTAAGCATGTAGTGTTGTATTTTCTTAAATTAGTATTTGTGAAGAATGAAAAAAAAGTTGTTTTAAATGTACGCTATGTTAGTAAGTACATCTGAAGACGACAAGAGTTTGTTATACCTGTTGAAAAATCAACAAGTGTTTGTTTCCTAAACACTTGAAACATTGGAAATCTCCAAATATTATCCACATATCATGAACAATCCAATGCTAACAAATAACTTTCAAATAACAGTTTACATCAGGACTTACTAAAACTGTTATAGTTTCATCTTTCAGTGTCTTAATTTTATTAATATACGCAGACTATTTTTAGGAAATAATAAACAAAAATACTCTTGCTCTAATAGATTAGAAAATATGATTTTTTGAATAAAATAATTTGCCGGACAACTTAATCTGTCAAATATTTTGAATTTTACTTACATGTTCAATCAATAATATTTAATTTGTCTGTTAATTTTTGTCTTTTATTTTTATGAAGAAAATGAGAATTATAATACGAGTAAACATGGATTATAATTAATTAGCTAAATGAGTCTTGGTGAGCTTATATAGTTTAAATTATAAATTAAGGGTTTTGGATCTTCAGAAAGTTATAAATACTAATAAAAACCTAACAACAAATAAACTACCAGGAATATTTTCAACATTTGTTTTTCTATAACTGAAATTGAACTGGACATATTTAGGTTGTGAAGCTTTGTTTTAACCAAATATGATTCTACCACTCATTTCATTATAATATGAATTCCTCCAAGTTAACAAAATAAGACCATATTTTTTTTCTTTTTGGCTTTACTAACAAAGTCAGCAGCACATATCTGAACCATATTTTAGTTTGTTCTAATATACAGCTCAAAGTTTGACACTTCAAATGCGCAATGTGTTTTGAAATGGCATCACAAAATAATGATGACTTAAAACCTGTTTTTAAGGAGCTTGCCATATGTGATACGCCAGAAAAGTTGGGAAACACTAGGCATGCCTTTGATTACAGGCTTTTGCCAAGAAGTGGATGGAAGGCATTTGAGTATTTACTTTGAGTTCGCTAAAGGTGACTCGTTACTAAGTAATAAACCTGACAGTTGTTAACAAAGGATTGATATTTAGTGTATTTTTTAAATCATAACTTTACTAAAATCATAAGCAATTTGTAGTGGATTGAGACAAAGACCTCTGGTTTTCGGAAATGTTCTTCTTTTTATAAGAGCGTTTAAAATGAGGTGTTACTTAATGGGGGTCTATTCCAATATATAAACATTTTAACTTACTCCTCCAATTTTTGCCAGAGGTGGGGGGGACTTCTCATCAATTGCAAAAAATTGGTATTTATAGTCATGTAAGGATGTCCCAAAGAATATTTCTCTATTTGTATGAGTTCAAAAAGGTCAAAAGAGGGGGGGGGGGATTTTAGAACTCCCTGTTCTAAATCACCCTGATTTTCATGAATCATCAGTTGAAGCAACAGTTAAGATAAGTTTGGAGTTTGGTGGTTATTTACAGTGTAATGTCTATATTTGGAAATTTTATTAGGCCTATGTTGGTCAAATAGTGCTTTACTAGTGAAATGTTTTTCTCAATTTTTAAAGTTTTTACTGATTTTAGGTTAGGTTAGAGGGCACTAGGCCAGGAATTAGTATATTGGAGAGATAGGACATCAGCAAACTTACCTTAGAAGATAAGTTCACTAACACCAGAGTAGTAGTAACATACACAAAAAAATCACATAAGCACACTCTCTACTCACCTGAAGAAAGTACCAGTGGTATTGAAAATTCATGTGATTATATGATTCTTTTGTGTATGTTACTACTACTCTGGTGTTAGTGAACTTGTCTTCTAAGGTAAGTTTGCTGATGTCCTATCTCCCCAATATACTAATAAAGTTTTTAGTGAGTAATAACTATTATATTATATTTTTAGTCAAGCATAACAATGGTTTCACATGAATTTTTACTTTTAATCGAACAGAAAAACTAAAATTCAGCAAGAAGAAATTTAAAAAATACAATTCAGATCTTTAATGGACAATTGCTTCATAAATATATTCAATTGTTCTAAAAAAAAGAGTTGGCTTTGAACTTTAATGAACGATTTCATAGGAAGAATACCTATAGTTTAATTATCTATCAATTTAATTTATTATTTCTAATATAGCTTTTGTTAATTAGTTAATTGTTTCCCAAAGGTAATCAAGCAAGGGACAATGAGACACAATTTATGGCTGTGATCAAACGTGTAATCAAAATTAAATAAAGTACATAATTAGAAAAACAGATATGTACAATCAGCAACAGTATTTTTCAATATATTGTAAGTTGTTAAAATTTACATAAGACTTCATTCTTATTTAACTCAACAACTTAATATATTATATAAACATAATATTTACAAGGCTTTGTGAAATTTTAAATTACACAAGAAGTAGCCTGAAAGAAGTTTTAACAATTAATTATAACTGTATACCTAGGTTCCTAAAATGACAAACTTATCTAACAACAAGACAAATAAAGATTGAAAGTACAGTAATCATTTTCACCATATTTATTAGTATATCACATTCACTCTAAGTCATTAACTGTTTTAAATTCATTAACTTTTCATAGCTTTAGACCAGCAAGTTTTTATAAACCTTAACCATTGATTTTATAGGCAATTCTTTGAGGTTCTTTACAAGTAGTGGCAAGTTCTACCAAAATGTTTTAATAGTAGACTTACTTATCGTTCGCTGAGGTCAAATACAAAATCACTCAACTCGAGCTTGATTAGAGATGTGTTTACAAGAAAACAACTATTCAATGAGATTACTCCAAGGGAACTCAGTTCTTGAACATCTGACATACGACTTGGCCGTCATGATGTAAGCTGGTTGGTTGGGTCCATTTGTGTAGATAGCAAATCTTTGCCAAGGACAGACTGGTAAACTAATATTTAGCAAACTGATTTTAAATTGTTTCAGTATTGTGTACATCAGAAACGATTTGAGATTTGCTACCTTCTTGTTAACTACTTACAGTACAGTTAATTTCCTTAATAGAAGAGTATTTTTCTTAGATGATAACATAAAAGATTGCCAAGGCGCAAAGTCTGATAAACCTTGTCATACGTATTTTTAAATCTTTAATCGATTTGTATTTCCATCTAAGAAAGTTAACTAATTTCCCGCATTTCTTACTTAATAGCCTTGAACTAGTGTGCTCTAAATAACCTGACCACTTTAAAGTCAAATTGTAACATTACAACAGTAATTACGTTTGTTCTTTCATGTTACTGATATTTATCTTCAACAATAAAAAAATAGAAAAAGTCCTCTGCTTTTTTCACTGCACAGTAAACAATCTTGTAGTTAACTGTTTAAGAAACTAGATTTATAAAGTTTTATTTTCAATCATTTTACTCTGCCCCCAGCTAAAATTGCTGTTCATCTATATTGTTTATCTTACTTTAGTAAGTAGTCCATTCTCTGTGGATCATGTATCTGTGAGTACAGTTCATTCACTGAGCTATGGCTGCTAGTGGATTATAAACTCACACACGATGGTAATACTGTTTACCTCTCCTTCCAGCCGTCCCTAATTATAGACTCACGCACGATGGTAATACTGTTTACCTCTCCTTCCAGCCGTCCCTAATTATAGACTCACGCACGATGGTAATACTGTTTACCTCTCCTTCCAGCCGTCCCTAATTATAGACTCACGCACGATGGTAATACTGTTTACCTCTCCTTCCAGCCGTCCCTAATTATAGACTCACGCACGATGGTAATACTGTTTACCTCTCCTTCCAGCCGTCCCTAATTATAGACTCACGCACGATGCTAATACTGTTTACCTCTCCTTCCAGCCGTCCCTAATTATAGACTCACGCACGATGCTAATACTGTTTACCTCTCCTTCCAGCCGTCCCTAATTATAGACTCACGCACGATGGTAATACTGTTTACCTCTCCTTCCAGCCGTCCCTAATTATAGACTCACGCACGATGGTAATACTGTTTACCTCTCCTTCCAGCCGTCCCTAATTATAGACTCATGCACGATGGTAATACTGTTTACCTCTCCTTCCAGCCGTCCCTAATTATAGACTCACGCACGATGGTAATACTGTTTACCTCTCCTTCCAGCCGTCCCTAATTATTGAACAACATGACATTCATCTACACTTTAACAATGTTGTGCTTTTCAAGAGACCTTTTGAATGAGTTATGAGGAATGCAATAAAATTGTTTATACCGATATTTTTAGAATAATTATGATAAGTTGTAGTATTTATGTAGTTAAGTTCTTAGTCAAAGCCTATTAAAACTTTTTTATCTGTCAACAAAAGTAAACACATTTATTTATTTATTTGTTTACATGAGTTTGTATGGATAGTAACTGAAACATTTTCATGAAAATAATACACTGAAATGATGTAAAAAATAAGCATGAAAGGGTTTTGCACAAAATTACTTATTTAAAACCTCAATATTCAACATTACTTTGTTTGAAAATATTAAGTGGACAAAATTAAAACAATATGACTCACTAACTTGTAAATATTTTGCTATCCACATTCAATCACAAGAAGTAGACATCACCTCAACTCAACTAAGGATGACAACAATGTTTTTTATGGGACTGCGAGTGTGCGAGTTCCTCAATTACCACACCGCCCTCCCAAAAGGACTAGTGATTTTGTTGTTAAAAAATTTAATTTATGAATTTGATTAGTTGCACACTTAAAGCTGGCTGAGAATGTCATATTTCTTTTTAAACATTCTTTACTCATTTCAGACTAAATAGTCCTAACTTCACCACATCAATAAAGGATTTTTGATTTATTATTGTTTTTTTTATTATTTAATTTCTCATATACATTTATATGTACAAATATCAGATTTTTTTTATAAGTATACTTCATAGCTGCAATTCATATTATCTTTGGCTTATTATCTATAAACTAATATTTTAATATAGGTAATTTAGGACATGATTTATACATGAATAAAATTTGGTCCCATGATAAATTCCTGAAACACATAGCCATTTCACATCCAAATTCCAGCTGGTCATAGCTTTTTTGTTACAACAAGTTTTGTACAATTCTGGTGAAAATGATTACTTTACATAAGGAAAGGGCATCTGTTTCTCCAAATCAATAAAGAATAGTTTGTAGGACTGTAACTGTTGTCAAATAAGTAAAAACCAAATTAATTTAAAATGATCAAAATAGTTCTTGTACTAGAAAATATCTTGAAATGAGAAATTACTCAGCAAAGGCACATTAAAAAGACATATCCCATGCGCTAGACCAATGACAAGTATTGTAACAATGCCATAAGAAAAATGTACAAATAAAGATTAAAATATTTTAACTTATATGTCCTTAAAGATTTATTTCATTTAATAACATATATTAAAAATTACTTCGTTTATTTTTTATTTTGTACATTATTTTGTTTTTTACCTTATGTGAATAATAAAAAAGCTACTAGTACATGGTTTCAGGAAACAGTAGAATAGACATGTTTTTGTTCAACATTGATTTTTTTACGTTTTACATTCAAACCAAGAAAGTTGACTTTTTTCTAGCTACACTTCCCCAGATATTTATTTAGTCTGAAGGGCAACATTTAGTTAAAAAAATTCTGATAGTTATTAAGTTATTCCATTTTTTAATTAATATTATTTAAATAAACCTGTCAGTTTGTTTTGGTAACCAGATCTTTATTATCTAATTATATTTCCTCACAAACTGCAAAATGTATTAAAAATTGCAACACGATTCTAACTAACAAATTGCTACACAAATTTATTAAAAACATCACTGTATTGCCCAAGATAAGTTCATTATGTTTAATTATTTAAATACCATATCATAATATCTAGTAAGGAATAGAAAAATAACAAAATAAACAACAGTTAGAATTTTAAAAAAATGCAAGAGCTGTCTCTTTTTTACAACAAAAATCTACTGTCTTATTTGACATCAGTTATACAGAAATTTATAGAACATTTCTGTTCTATGAACGGTGTGAAGTAAAAACAAACTAGGTGCAAGAAGACTGTGCTTAAGGAGGAGACAAAGTTGAAAAACAAATAATAAACTACAAGAGAAAATTCATAATGCTAAGTCTTTTTATTTGATAAGACACCATATTATATATATATAAAAAGGTAAAGCACCAACAATGTCTGTGGTTACAATCTGCACAGATGTTTCAAATGTCTATTTGCATTGTACTTACATGATAGATACAGCTATGGTATCAATCAAATACTGTACACTTTATTAAAAAATGCTTTACAATTTGAAAATTCTGTATAAAAATTAAAATAAGGCTCGTTAACATGATGAACGAATGCTAAACTTATGACTTTGCAGTATATTTATTTATTTCTTACATTCATTAAGTTAGATGACCTACCCTAGATGTCTAGCTATAGAAGCAGAGAGTAATTCGTAATCTGAGATAGCGAATCCTGTTTTTTGTCAGCATGTAAAACTAGAGCATTCCAAGACAAAGCCTAAATTAATTAGGTTGTTTAAAGTAATTTTACAAATATAAATAATAAATTATCTAATTATTAAATTTATTAATTGTAAAAATACACATTGTAAGCTGATTAGAAAACATAACAACATGTAATAGACCTTGTTAACAGAATTTATAAGTGAATTTATTTCACCATATATGTTTCCTAATGTTAGTTTAATTTTATTTTTTTAAGTTTTCTTGAAAAAAGAAACAAAACAAGATTGTCTATTAAAATATCACATACAACCCAACCCTGATCCTTGGAGCAAACAACAACAAACTAATAACAACTATGATATACAAACAATAATATATAAAATTACAATCGATTCTTTAATTATCGAAATATTCATTTTACAAGATATAGTTAAAATAACGTACATATACAGTGCGCTTTTTCTTCCCTTTTATTGACTGTTTATTTTTAGAGTGTAATGATAAATGTTAAATACATACTAGAAGTTGCTGAAGCAACATAAATCTATGAAATACATTTTATTTGCTTGTGATGAGCCAGACGGAAGTGATATGTTAAGTGCAATAAGTGTGTCTTGTTAAGTTGTTAAATAATTCACGATGGCCTATTCCAGCTTTAGAATGATCATATAACGTTTATAGCTACGTTTACCACAACCTTCTTCTCTAGTCTATTACTACAATAACTCCTTCGAGAGACCACTGTATAATTGTTTTGTATAATTTTGTTTATTTAAATAAGTTAATGAATAACATTATTTTTAATTACTTTAAACATTGTAAGTATAACATGATTTAAGAACAGGCTATAGTTGAAAATTCTAGAGAATTTAACGAGACTCATGATAACATTCCTTTATCACAGTGACGTTTTAGCAAAGATAAAAAATTATGTACTACTTGGTGTTATTGATGGAAATAAGTTTTAATAGAACCGGAAAGAAAATTTTCTTTAATTGTAAACATGTTTTAAGTTTGTAAATTACATCTTATTTAAGCAATTATCAATAATCATTTTGATATATTTTTTTTCCTAATGTTTAGGGGACCACAATTAAAGATGAATTGAACTAAGAATTGTAAAATAGGAGAGTGTCATAGAATAGCAGAATAAACCAATTTATTACACTTTTGAAATATTTACATATTTCTAACATATAAAGAATATGTGAGAAAAGTACTTAAATATTGATACAAAATAAATTTTTATAATTTTCAATATTATATTTTGTGTTTTTCAAAATAAATAAATTAAAATTATATTATGAAAATATAGGAAAAGTGAAACATTGAAATTGACAATGTTATTTAGAATAATTTATACAAATTTTAATAAGATAAAGATTATCTGAATGCTTTGGCTTAACCTTTTACAGCCTTAAGGTATTGCTTTACTCTCAAATTCCAACTTATCAATACTCAATTTTGTAAGAGAGTTTTTACAAATTATTTACTTACATTGTGGCTTGTTATATGTTTCTAAATTATTTAATAATTACAAACTAGGCCATTTAGCATGTAAATACAAGTATCAACTGGCAATATCTAACACTTCTTTCCCTAAAAAAGAAAAACTACAATAATAATTATATTAAATACTAATTGAACAAACGTATTTGTATAGTTATGTAACCGTAGGACTGCAAACCAAGCATGTCCTAAGTTGTAGATCTAGGCTAAAATAAATAACAGCACATTAACATAAAAACTTACGTTCAACACAAGTAATATATTTAACAAGAAAAATATGGTAATATATTTGTTTCTTGTACCCTTTATTTAATTTTATTCAACATAAGGACATTTTATAGACTTTGTTGTCTCTGTTAGGCTAGATAACCTATAAATATATATCACAATAATATATACCACGAAAATAATGCAAACATCAACATAAGGATAATGGCAAAGAATGTAGGGAGATCCTATCAACATTATGTATCGTTGTGGCTAGAATAATATCTAATAAGAATAGCCTCACAGAATACTCTATGAAATATTATTTTACAAATTAATTGTTTCTCCTTTTAGTTATTACTGTTAATTAATTAACTTATTTAGTTTGATATGAGCATCAAATGTAAATGTTGGTACATGAAAAGGAACATAATTTATTCTCATTTTATCATGATTAGCCTCGCCTATCATACCAGCCAATGCCTATAAACCAGGTGGTAAGGTGGTTGAATCACTGGATTTACTAACAGGCTCTGAAGGAAAAATTAATGTACAGGACAAGTTTCGGGTTTTTTTTTAACTGTTGGTAACAGAAGCACATTTATTGTTTACCACAATAATTATGTGAATTTTAGAAACAATTTAATTTTTCATACATTACTGAGGATAGGTTACAGGGCTCTACTGTAGACCAGAAAATAATAAAATGGTAAATGGTAATAGTGCAGGGGTGGCATTACAAACTTTCTTAAGAACATAAATCCACTAAACAAAAATATATCCATTTAAAAAACACTATACAGAAACACAATGGGTTGTTTGTGTTTGGCTGTGCACAAACAAAAACAACACCAACAGACACTGACATGAAACTTTCTGTCTTTTGTGTTCTGTAAAATCTAGTGTTTCTGTTTAGTGGGTTTATCTTTTCAAATAAGTTTGGAATTGTATTGCCTCTCCTATTACATGATTCTTTTATAAATAAGAAAAGTGACAAAGGTCAGTTACTTTAAAAACTAACCACTTATAGGGGGAAATATATGTAAATCTGAACAATGAGGCTGATATCTTATTAAAACAACTAATAATTATAAGTTTTATGTAAGTATCATCTATTAATGAACATAAAATGTAATACGTGTAAGTGGTTTGATTTTTTTATGGTTCAAGAATTCAGTTCTATGAGAGAAACATTTACTATACCATCAGAATACATTATGAAACATTTCAATTATTACTTGTATGGTTATGGGAAATATAGTTGGAGTATAAAACTGTACACAAGTTCTACTGTCATATTGTAGTACTGATAAAATGTAGAAATCATGTAACTTTATTATGATTAGCAGAGACATTTTACAAATTGTGCAAGTTTTTTTTTCACAACTGTTCTAGCATTTACATATAAGAATATCTGATACCCTATTGAAATTTTAAACAATGTTATAATCTTTTACAGCTTTATTGATGGTAATCTAGATTAGATTAAGCTTGACGCTTAAAAAAAGCAGTGACTATTGTTAGTGTAAAAGAATAAAAATATAATTATGAGTATATACTGTATGTTAACATCCTGCAAATTATACAAAAAATGCATTTTTAAAAAATGTTTAACTTATATCAACTGCATAAAGAAGGCACATTTATAGTAAAATTGTACACTTAAAAAATGAATCCATTAATTTACAACTGAAAATGTTCAAACACAAATTTGAAGTTAAAATGGTTAGTTTTTTTAAATTTATTGATCATAAAAATATATACCATGCTCTTTGGATTTATATGCTATATGATGTTAGGATGTCAACATTATAAATATCTAACACCCCATAAATATGTTGGATAAATAAATTTTGGTTGGCATATTTTCCATAGCTCATACAAGTAATAGGTACCAATTACTCATTAAACCTTTACTAAACTTGCGATGACTTGGAGTCAGCTGGATTAGTGGAAGATGACGAGCTCATTCTGGTGCTTCTTCCATCCTGTAAATAGCAATCATATAGAGTATAAAATCTAGTATAAAATATAAAATTTACTAAATATACGAGTATTTATGTAGATATTTAATTTAAATATACGAGATCTACCCAAAAATTATCCGACCGCCGATCAGTAGTCGGCCACGACATAACCATCCAGCTCAAACCAGTTATTGGTGGGGAGGCAGGACCCTACTCCTTCATTGAACCCGCTTCGGTTGCTCAGTGCTCTGACCCGTAAGTACTGCCATGCGTGCGTGTCAAATTTCATTATGATTGAACGTGTTGAGCAACGCATCTGCATTAAAACTTGGCCATTCAGCATCATAAACGATTGCCATGATATGAAAATTCTATGGTGAAGAATCTATGGGCGATACACAAATTAAACAGTGGTTTAGGCAGTTTAAAAATGGTTGCATATCAGTCGAGAGTGATGAGCGATCTGGCTGACCTTTAACAGCTAGAAATGCTCAAAATTTGAACGTGTTCATGCAGCAATTAATGAAAACCATTGATTGACTGGCTGAGAGCTAGAAAGATATTTAGGAATACCAAAATTGTCAATTTGTAACACTTTACACGAAAATTTGAAAATGAACCATGTTTCGGTTCATGTTCGGTTCATGCGCCAGGCTCATTCCTCGAATTTGATTCAGTATTTTTTGTTCAAACACGACGTTAAACAACTATGACAGCCTCTCTACAGCACTGACATAGTTCCTTGTGACTTCTGACTATGTTGATGAACTACCTTGCCGCCGAGTAGTTCGTTTTCATGCCAAACGTCAAGGTTGGATACTTTTTGGACAGACCTCGTACTCTATTTAAGGGAGCAATGGCAGCTTCAAACAGGAAATTTAAGTTAAAACTTGGGTAAATAATATAGGCCAACTAACAACAATTTCTTATGAATAAGTTTAAGTACTGTCCTTTATGATTACTCAATAGCAAATTATATGATCATAAAAATTAAAAACACAAATACAATACGAGTAATATACAGCAAAAGATTAATTAATATGATCAATTAAAAGTTATGATTCCCTTTTTCCATCCTAAGACCAAAAGTGTTTACAGTGGAAAGGAAGGAAATCCCTTTGTTCTGAGGATGTTAAATATGCTTCACTGAAATTAATCACTTAATTATAAGTATTGTACATTCTCGTATTTTGATCATATTAAAATGGTATGATTTTTTTTATGGATGTTATAATTGAACCAATACCACTCTTCATGTATGGGTGAGTGGTTCAGTACTACTGTACGTGTATCAGTGGGTGGGTGGGTTTATTTGAAGGTATAACAGTTGGTAATATTGATTTTTCTTGAAGATCTGTTTTTCTGCGAGTTCGTCAGGGCTCATTTTTGGGTTCTTTGTTAATATTCTATTTACATTAATCCTAAAAGTATTATTAATGTATGAGTTGTCAGTAGCCGTTTGCAAAATATTATTTAGGTTGATAAAAGTTAGTTTATATAATTGTCCAGTGCTGATAGTTTTAGTCAAAGGCAAAAACTTACTGAAAACGAAAGCCAATGAAAAATTCTCTTCCTATTTTAGTACTATTTTTAGGATTTGGTTTGTTTATATTTTTCTGATATGTTTACAGTTAGAGGTCCACTGCTACAGTCAATCCGTCCTAAGAAATTCGTTATTGGCAATATCCATACATGTATGGTGGTTTTGGCTAAACCATTCACCTATACAAGTGCAGTAGTCCATCTATATATGTACAGTGGTATTGACCCACGCACCTATACAAGTGCAGTGTTGGCCCACTCACCCAGCTATACATGTACGGTGATATTGACCCACCGGCCAACCCATACACGTACACAGGTATTGACACTCAAATTAGATGTGTTGATTTGATAAATCTCAAACCAGGGGGAACCTGAGAATATTCTTTTACAAAATTTTCAATTTTCACTCATCCCAACAACACCAAACGTTCCCTTCCATACAGCCAGCCTAGCGACAAGGGTGAACTCAACATCCCTGATAACCTGTTTCAACCCATAGCGTAAGCCACAATCAGATATTTGATAGCTGCTTTAATGTTAAAATAATCAGTTCTCTCCCTGCAATCTGCAACAGCTCTTGACTCATAGGAATGTATATTACGAGGTGTGTTTTTAAAGTAAGTACCGTTTAAAGTAAAGCTGTAGCGGCTGCAGTCGGCGTTGTGTACTAGATACTACTGTCTTTTGGCAAGCTACAGCCGCCGTTACGGACCCATTTGACAGTATTTAAGGTCGCTTATGACTGTTTAAAATTCCTCCTGATTAAAAATGCTGCCAACTGTAAAGTACATGTTGTGATAAGTTTACGTAACGCTAAAGGCATGAAAGCAGCAGACATTCATTGAGAGATCTGTGAAGTTTATTGAGAAAACAGAATGAGTGATGGAACGATATGGAAATAAGTGAGAGTTTTTGAGGTTGTGCGTGCATGATGAGGAACGAAGTCGGAAATTCACTCATTACTGATGACTTGGTGCAAAATGTTGATGAAAAAAGTCAGAGAAAACAGACGCTCTACAATTGCATCATTATGTAGTGTACCATCAAGTGTAAAGAAGTGAGATTATTGAATTTGTGACAGACCGTTTGAAGTACCGAAAGTTATGCTTACGGTAGGTTCCCAAAATGCTGACGGAGAATCACAAAAACAAATGTTTGACGAGAATCACAAAAAAATGTTTAACCAGTTTTCTCACATTTCTAGAGCATTAGAATCATGATGGTTACGATTTTTAAAACCAAATTGTCACTGTGACAGACTCACGGTGAATGTCAGCTGCTTTCACACCCTTAGCCTTATGAAAACTTACACAGCACATAATTCACAATTGGCGGCATTTTTAATCAGAGGAGGAAATTTAAACAGTCATAAGTGACTTTAAATACAGTCAAATGGATCAGTAATGGTGGCTGTGGCTTCCCAACAGATAGTAGTTTCCAGCATGCATGCGCTGAAGGCCTACCACAGTGCTACAGTGGTGGAATTTCAAAACCATACTTACTTTAAAAACATGCCTCGTATATATCAGTTTATTTCCAAATTAAGGGACCTACTAAAACTCTAGAGTTCCTAAAATTGGTTATAAATGTTTATATATCATGTGGGTAGTTAAGGAATCATTTATTGTTATCAAACATATTTCGTTATGTTATTGCCAATATATATTTGAAATTTCTATAAGTCATATAGAATGATGTTACAAATGATAATGGAGTAAAACAATAAGCTGATGGATGAAATGTGCAGATACCCCACATATCAATTTTATATACGCGTATAAACATGATGATAAAAAAAGGTCATAAGTGTAATATATGTGCGACCATCAATTCACACAGTATACATAAAGGTTACATTGAAAGGATGTTAGTAACTGTACACTACGTTTGGTATTGGTACATTACTTTCCAGTTTCTTTCCAATTTAAATTGTTCATAAAGGACAATTTATACTTTATGCCTGTTGTGTTATATTATATGTATTTACTACATTCTAGCTTTTTTCTAACATGAAGATGGACTAAATTTCAGAACTCAAATATATAGTTGGGCTATTGGAAACTATTTACTAGTTAGAAGTTAAACTAAAACGTATTCTGGAGTAATCTATCCCTATAACATATTATTTTTTCTTACCAACTCATGTAGAGAGTCTAGCCTTGCTATTGGAGCAGCAGGGAACTCTAACATCACAGCATCATCACTCGCTGAACTTCGATTTGAAAAAAATTGTCGCCTTCGGCTGTTAATATCCATTCTCCAAGGATCACAGTCTAAACTGGAGGAAAAATGTGATTATTAAACTTTACCTCAAAAAAATAATAAAAAAATAAATAAATACGAAGGAATGTGCAAGTAATAGGAAAATTAAATTCTCACATCTCTTTGTGGACATCCAGAATTTATATAAATTTAAATATATATTTTACAAATGGTTAAAAGTAAACATATTTTATTTCCGTAACACAAATTGTATGTAACATCTACTACATATATAAAGAAATCTGGTTGTCTGATTTATCAATGCCCAGAAGATAGATATGAATTTGCTTGTATATAATTTTATACTGTACCTTATAAACACACTAAGGAACTAAGTTTCCTCTATAACTTCAATGCTCCATCCACTGTCTCTTAAGTGAAAAACTTTCCATAAGAAATTCACTGACAAGAATAATTATTACTATTCTACATAGTCAGCTTTTTCACTGAAATATTGGAATTGTGATTTTTATTACAATCAAAACAACAGCATGCCCTCAAGTAGTAGCTGAAAGTGAGGACGGATGGAGGAGTATGTAGGCAGCTCTGTTTAGTCCTTTCAATCATACTGTCCAGCTATCATTGTAACTCCTAATATATAATCTATTTAGGATCTGAAATTTATACATAGCATAGGAATCTTTTAGTTTATCTGGCTTACAACATTTTTCCAGTTTGGAAGAATAATAATAAAAAATATAATTTGAGTAAAAATTGTCATTTTATTTTCATCCGATATTCAGAAATTACTCATATACACTTTAACTTTTAAAAGCTTGTATTATGCTTTAATATTAAACTTTTGACAATTATAGGATAAAAGATGTCATACTGTCGTATTTTGACATATTGACGACAGAATGTTCTATAACTTTCTTTTTGTTGTAATATGTTCCATGGCTTCTGGAGCCTTCGGGGTCAAGTTTGTTCTTGAAGTTCTAGATTGTAACAAATGTATATAAGGCGGCTGCACCGCTGCTAGTGTTCAGTTTTGAGTTTTCAGTCAGTGAGTGATTGTTCAATTTGTTAGTGTGGAACAACTCGGATATTGCGGTAGTGCAAATCGTTGTGAGTTCAGTGTTATTGTGTTTCAAGGTGAATAAACGCTCATGTACTTAAATTGCGTGTGTGTTATTTTCGTGTCCCTAGTGATATACTGTATAGTAATCGCTAGTGTGTGACGACATACTGGTATGGCGTCCGCTTGATGGTTGCTATCAGCGTGGACACTACTAGAGAAGTCTGGGGTGTCCATGTTGGGTGGTAATCATTGTGCGGATGTTGTGTGGGGAGATGACTGAATATCAGGCTTGTCAATTGCTGAAAATCAGACCAGCACTACGTGGTTCGGATTCCACGTAAAGCTGTAGGTCCCTTAGTTGCCCTGGCTGTTGGGCTATTAATAAATTGCCCTTTCTGAGGAGCAGTTGAACTCAGTTAGTAACCAGACTACACTCATATAACCATTCATATTCACCTTAAAATACCAACAACGTTGTGTCGGCGTCTCATATGTAAGAATGTAAGAATGTAAGAATGTTGACTGTAGAAACATATAGACTGCCCAAGCTAATGAATGTGCTGCTGCCTAATGGTGATTCATTTCAAATGAGCTCTTGGATGACTATTTGGCCTACTATTATCTCAGCTGTTAAGTCACTTCAGCTTGTGCTGGAGTGAGATAGAAGGAGGCTGCTGGTGCTACCTGTAAAAACCAGCTTATGGGACCCATGGCAGGGAACGATGTTCGTTTTTCTATAATCAATTAATTGTAGTGAGTATGCAAAAACCAAAATTTATATTGATTCATAGTCCTGATACCATGGTTACACAAGCGTCTATTGTACTGGTCACTATGGTATGGGACTATATCCATGATCAGTGGTGGGGGATTAAGGGGAACTTCTTCTCTCCGCTTCCCATTATTCTAATAGTTTGTTGCACACCGTGGTTAGTTGTTATTAATTAATTATGTGATTATGATTCTGTTGATGTTATTTATTATTATAATAGTCCATGTATTGTAGTTTGGTAATGTTGTATTCTAAAAGTTGTACTATTAAGTCATTTATATATGAAAACATAACCTTATTACAGTACATTTTATTTTTGGACTTAGATTTTGTTAAGTATAAACTTTTTTAACAATTTCATTATTGTCTTTGTATTTTTTATGACAGTAAAGTTTTTTTTTTTAAATTATTTCTATTGTTATTACTGCCTTGCTTTATTTGTTAACTACCTTGTACAATATATCATTTTTATTATGGTAGCCTACTGTTGTTTGAATATTATTGTATATCAATTATTTCTTTTACATTTTCTATTAAGAAAAAATTATTGTATTTTTCAATGTATTGACAAAGTCTATGTAAATATTGTATTTATATGATGAGGAATGAACTTTATTGTGTTGTTTATACTATGGGTATGTAGGCCTATATTCCTATTTTACATCAGGGCCTGTTATAAGGGCCAATAGTACATTATTCCCAGCTTTAACGGAAGCTGTTCACGAAATAAATATTGAAATGTCCTAATAGGGATCAAAATTCAAGCTTCTTTTCTTGCTATTAAATAACAAAAAATTACAGTAGGCTTCATCATCTAGTCAAAAGAAAAGCAGCTATATATATAAATTTATATGTGTGTGTGTATGTATATATACATTTAGGCCTAGCCTATAAATATATTGATTTACAAATATTTGTCAAAACAAAAGTCTAGTGAGGCTTATTATTGCAGCTACAGTAAAAATCAGACTACATTTACATTCCCTAAATCTTCGTACTCTATCGTAAGCATAAGACTTAAACAAAGCAGTCACAGTTGATTAAAATTTATTCAAAAGAAGCTCTACTCTAGGTGTTGAAAGATATTTCCTAGGCCTTTTATTATAATCATGAATGGAACTTTGAGCAGATAACATTTAACTGTTCTCTAAAATGGATTAATTGTTTTTGTAACTTCACTCGCCAGTTCACAGGGGCTGCAGGCCTGTGCATGAACTTTATTCAATGTGTGAAATACCGACCGTTAGCTCAGTGGGATTTGAACCTTGAAACTTGTCCTCCGCGGCCCGAAACCTTAGCCACTGAGCCAACATGCTGGCAATTCTGATAGATGAAGATACTAGCAAGTGTCATAATTTTAAATCTCTTAAAACTATCTCTACTTGATTCAAAAAATGGAGAGCCAACCAAAATTCCAATTGCTTTCTTTTACGTAAAGGCTTTTTTAGAAGAACTTGAGTTTCCTCAAAGGCAAGTACCATAACAAAGATGAATATTCAAAAGACCAAAATAATCATTTATCAGTACATCAATATTTAACAAAGTATTTACGTAATAAGAACGATACTTTAGACAGTTTTTTTACAATGATTTTCCACGCGGAAATCCCAACTAAGCTTAGTGCCTAGAGTAACTCCTAAGTTAAACAGGATTCAAAAAAGATTGGTCATCTAGGGTAAGATCACTATAAAGAGTACAAATCTGTTTTCAGTTTTGTTAAATGTAACAGACTATGACTAATAAATTATTTTGATCTATATATTAAATAATTGGCATAATCTATACTGAGTTCGTTTAGATGTTCTATCCGGCTGATTTGCTTCAATTCTTTTTTAACGAAAGGTATTAATGCACAGATAAGACTTTAGGCATTGGATTTCACTTAAGTCTGGCCTTATTCAAGTTGTACTCAAACCGAAGAACAGCTAATGTTTTCTGGAAAGAGGTTTTATAAAACAATTATTACTTTGTAAATATTAATAAGAATTTTCAACTCAGGTCATATTCAAATTATTATCCTATATTATACAACGGACTGGCACTTCCCATCAAAAAATGATGGGGAGCAGCACAGGCCTTCAAGTTAATCTAATAAGGACAAACTAGATTAAGCTCCCTCATAAGCTGCATACCATGTTTTAGCCTGTTGAAGAGAAAATTATTCAAATCAGTCAAAAATGTACAATCATCTACATTTGACCCTACGAGTGTGGTGTCGTCCACATAAGGAATCATTACAAACAACTCTTTATTACATCTAATATCATGTTTGTCTCTTCCATCCATCTATATTTTTCAAAGCTTATTTTTTATGAAAAAAATTAAAGTACTTTTCAACTAAATCATTATCTCTATAGCTACAACACCAGGAATAAAAGCAATATTATCAATTCTACTGCTGTTATTATAAAATATTGAAAGGTTTTCACTCTACTTCTCTAAAACTATTTAATAAGCTACTAGTTTCTTTCAAACTTCTGCAATTGTGATCTTTAAAGAAAAATTAAACAGTTTTTAATTAATGAATGTTTTTACAACCTTGGTAAATACTTTGATAACAAATTTGATTAATAAAGTAGTACTTCTATATATTCCTAACCGTTATTTGTATCCTGTAATTTGCTTATATTTACAATTTATGTGATTACTTAGTTGTTTTAGGTAATAATTTATGTATTGGTGGATTAAAATTGAGTCATTTAAAGTTAGGTCATAAAAACAACTCTTTTGTGATTTTCCCATAAGAAATACATTGGAGCAGTTTTGGGGTAAAAAAGGGCTGCCATCTTGTTATGAGTGAAAAAAGTAAGTTTTGTGAATTTTCCTAAAGGTTTCAGACAGAGAGCTTTAATTCAAATATAAATATGATGGGGGTAGGATGCCAGGAAGTGCCTCAACATTTGTAGTCAGTCAGTCAGTCACTACATAGAGATTTATAGTATATAGACTAGGGGACACCCTTGCACGCTTCATGTGCCAACCATATCATCACTTGTTACGCTCGTGAAGGAAGCTCAGCTTGTGGCCTCGCCTGGGAACTCTACGTCCTTAAACGTATTGATGGTATGTGTAATGGTATTTGATTTATGAGATAAATATCTATAGTTTGATACCCCACTTGGGTGTTTAATTTTAATATTACCCTTTTTTTGTTTTAGAGGATTTTTTGTGTTTGGGGGCACATACCCCTTATTATTTGTCCTATTCAAAATCTGATGGTATATTTGGAATCAGGATGGCCTTAAATTGATACCCCATTTGAGTAGTAAACATTAGTATTAAACATTTTACATTATACAAATTTTCAGTTTTTGGGACTCCGACACCCCAAATTGTTTAGATTTTAAGCTGAAATTCATATAAAAGGTGTGTGTTTCTTATAAGTGTAGAACCCTAAAGGTTTGACATTTTTATTCAAGCTATTTCTCAAGTTAGATAATAAAAACTAGTTTTTTGTAATTTCCCCATAAGAAATGCATTGGGGCAGTTTTGGGATAAAAAAGGGCCGCCATCTTGTTTATGAATGAAATATGTAAACTTTTGTGATTCTGCTGGAGGTTTCAGAATGAGAACTTCAATTTAAGTATACATACGATGGGGGTAGGATGCCGGGAAGTGCCTCAACATTTAGTGTAAGTGAGTGAGTCAGTCAGTCAGTATGTCACTACATCGAGCTTTATAATATATAGATATTTAACAACAATTTATTCAGTATATTAATTTTTGACTGAATGTGATGCAGTCATGTCAGTGTTATTTACATTATAATCCCCTTTATTGAATGAGTTAAAAGTTGTAGAGCTGACTACCCGGGAAGGTTTCTGGTGTGGTTTTATTCACATCGCACTCTAGAGCTTTGCCCCACTGGTCTTTATATTGGTCTTTATGTAAGAATAAGTTCCAATATTATTATTATGTAGATATTTCATTTATTTAATTAATAATCAGCTGTTAAAAAACCAAATGAATTGAAAATTTTGAAACACACCCAAGAGGGGTATCAGGTTAATAGTATTTTTCACTCGATCTATAATATACCATCACATTTTAGAAAAGACAATGTTTGTTGGCTCCACTGCCCAAAAACCAAAATTCATTGTGAAAGAGTCCAAATGTCCTGGTGAGACCGCAGGCCGAGTTGCACAAATGCTGCACAGTATCTTGGCGATATCGTAGACCAAGGTTCCCCACGAGCCTGCAGGCCAAACTTCCCTCACGATCACAGGGCGTGATGGGGTTTACACCCGAAGCAACCATAAATAAACTAAAACATTATGTTTATTTGTTAATACCGTAGCAAGGTTCGGGTAAACAGCTAGTATCAATATAAATATTATAATTTTTTTAGTTATGTATTATGTAACTTTAAGACAAATTAAAAGTTGTTTTGAAAAACTAATATTTTTAAAAATATTTGTTCTACCCACCTACAAATATAATTTTAAATACAGGATGCTGTAAAGCATCTTCTTACAACCATGAAAAAAAGATTTATGAGGACTTGATGGTTTAAAAAATAACTATACATTGTTTACTGAAGCACTGCCAATTTGTCCATTTTATACAGGCAACCTGGGATATATTCCACGTCAAAGAACTGCCGTTTTTGAAAAATGTTCTTGAATATTTGTATGGTTCACTTGAGCTGAAAAATTCTTACCTTCTCTCAGGAACGTTGGAAGGAATCAGCTGAGCACTGGACCAGGCAGACTCTTCCGGGAGCTGATGTTGGGATGTTTGCTGCTATTGGAAAAGATACTGATATATTATGTTTTCTTAACAAAGAATACTTACTTACTAATGGTACTATTGATTGTTTCATAATAAAACCAAATGAATTTGTGTTCTGAATATTTCCTAACATTATAAACAGTTTATTCAAGTACTGTAATGGAATTATTAGGTATTCATTTCTTAAATCATTAAATCAGGATAATGCAACAAATGGACACTGACTAATATTTTGACAAAAATGTCTTCTTAAATAGGTACAGGACTCAGAAGAGAATATTTAGAGTTTTAGTTTTTCCTGTAATAAATGTTCTTTCTGTCTAGTTCCCAGTTCTATTTATTTAGCACATTGACTGATGAAAATCTCACAATTTAGTTTATTATATGGTAAACAACTTTGATTTTTACCCAGCATTTGCTATTATATCATAGTAAATGTTATTATTGGCCATCTGGATGTAAAACATGTAATTTAAAAAATGGGGCATTGAACAATGCTGTACTACCTACTAGGATCCCCATTATTGTGATAGCACATATTTGTATTGCAGTTTTGCCAATTACCTTTTTAGGGCATATCTTGATTTATTCCCATTATATGAAAGAGGCACCAAAATAACTTTCTCTTCAGTTAAAGGAATGTACCTCACTGCAGTAGTGTTATAGCAAAACCATTGTCTCAGAAGACGTGTTGTCTCACAGTCTTTAAAGGAATGTTCCTCACTGCAGTAGTGACATAGCAAAACCATTGTCTCAGAAGACGTGTTGTCTCACAGTCTTTAAAGGAATGTTCCTCACTGCAGTAGTGTTGTAGCAAAACCATTGTCTCAGAAGACGTGTTGTCTCACAGTCTTTAAAGGAATGTTCCTCACTGCAGTAGTGTTATAGCAAAACCATTGTCTCAGAAGACGTGTTGTCTCACAGTCTTTAAAGGAATGTTCCTCACTGCAGTAGTGTTATAGCAAAACCATTGTCTCAGAAGACGTGTTCTCACAGTCTTTAAAGGAATGTCCCTCACTGCAGTAGTGTTATAGCAAAACCATTGTCTCAGAAGACGTGTTGTCTCACAGTCTTTAAAGGAATGTCCCTCACTGCAGTAGTGTTATAGCAAAACCATTGTCTCAGAAGACGTGTTGTCTCACAGTCTTTAAAGGAATGTCCCTCACTGCAGTAGTGTTATAGCAAAACCATTGTCTCAGAAGACGTGTTCTCACAGTCTTTAAAGGAATGTCCCTCACTGCAGTAGTGTTATAGCAAAACCATTGTCTCAGAAGACGTGTTGTCTCACAGTCTTTAAAGGAATGTGCCTCACTGCAGTAGTGTTATAGCAACACCATTGTCTCAGAAGACGTGTTGTCTCACAGTCTTTAAAGGAATGTCCCTCACTGCAGTAGTGTTATAGCAAAACCATTGTCTCAGAAGACGTGTTGTCTCACAGTCTTTAAAGGAATGTCCCTCACTGCAGTAGTGTTATAGCAAAACCATTGTCTCAGAAGACGGTTTGTCTCACAGTCTTTAAAGGAATGTCCCTCACTGCAGTAGTGTTATAGCAAAACCATTGTCTCAGAAGATGTGTTGTCTCACAGTCTTTAAAGGAATGTCCCTCACTGCAGTAGTGTTATAGCAAAACCATTGTCCCAGAAGACGTGTTGTCTCAAAGTCTTTAAAGGAATGTTCCTCACTGCAGTAGTGTTATAGCAAAACCATTGTCTCAGAAGACGTGTTGTCTCACAGTCTTTAAAGGAATGTTCCTCACTGCAGTAGTGTTATAGCAAAACCATTGTCTCAGAAGACGTGTTGTCTCACAGTCTTTAAAGGAATGTTCCTCACTGCAGTAGTGTTATAGCAAAACCATTGTCTCAGAAGACGTGTTGTCTCACAGTCTTTAAAGGAATGTCCCTCACTGCAGTAGTGTTATAGCAAAACCATTGTCTCAGAAGACGTGTTGTCTCACAGTCTTTAAAGGAATGTCCCTCACTGCAGTAGTGTTATAGCAAAACCATTGTCTCAGAAGATGTGTTCTCTCACAGTCTTTAAAGGAATGTCCCTCACTGCAGTAGTGTTATAGCAAAACCATTGTCTCAGAAGACGTGTTGTCTCACAGTCTTTAAAGGAATGTCCCTCACTGCAGTAGTGTTATAGCAAAACCATTGTCTCAGAAGACGTGTTGTCTCACAGTCTTTAAAGGAATGTCCCTCACTGCAGTAGTGTTATAGCAAAACCATTGTCTCAGAAGACATGTTGTCTCACAGTCTTTAAAGGAATGTTCCTCACTGCAGTAGTGTTATAGCAAAACCATTGTCTCAGAAGACATGTTGTCTCACAGTCTTTAATCTTTCAACCCTGATTCATCAGATTTGTCCGCAAGAGAAATGGCACAGAAAAGTGATTTAACACAGCATTTTAACAGTTTCACTACTAACAAAAAATTATATACCCATGGGCTGTGTTAAAAAAATGCTATTATTTTACTAATTTAACTAAGCATAATCATAATAAGAATAAATATGATCTATTCTTGTAATGGTAGGCCATAATTATAAAAAATAATCAATAATGCCTATAGGCGTCGTTATTGATCCCATTGTGCCAGCCTACAGATAACAACAAACCCATTGGCGTCAGCTGCTTCTAGCGTCGCAATACCACAATGCCCATCAGTGTTATCCGCACAAAACGTGTTAATGACAGGTTTGGTAATAAATTTAATAAATTAAGAGCCAGTTATCCTTTATATTTTTAATTTTACAGTTCTATCAGATCTAAGTTAGGCTTAGCTTTAATTCATATTACTAAGAAAAGTTGTGATATTTAAAATGGAGACCGCAATGTAATAACAAATGTGTTTGTTTACCATATCTGTATATGTGTATAAATGTCATTAGGACTTTTAAAAATTGTTTTCCTCCTCTTTCAAATTTGTAATCATCCACTCTTGAAAGACATTGAACAGTTTAATTAGCTTGGAGCTGCATATTGCTTCATTTCTTACCTGAGAAACATCAACTGGTTGAGACTGACTTCTCCTTGGAATGGCATTACTGTGTCTTCGGGGGGAAGGGCATGGTGGCCACTTTGTTGCCCCTACTTCGTCTTCAACTTGTGCTTCTTCTTGCGTCGAGCCTCTGAAATGTAAATACCAATGATTGATCTATGGATGCTCAAATACCTAATTTCTATAGAATTTTATTTTGTATTTTTTGATAATTTTGTGTTCTTTTTTATCTTACATGTTTTATTTACCTGACTCTGCTACAAAACTAATTCATTCCCAAGCATAGTCTTATAGATTCGTTGAATCCATTCTGAAGTTTTAGTAGATTGGTGGTCATTGATCAAGGCCATTTTGAATATATTTTACTAGTTTAGTGTTAAAAAGTGATTTACATCATTCTTATATAGGAAAAACATTATTCAATATATTTTAATAAAATGGCAAGCATTAAAAAATGTCAGTCTCCATATAATATGTACTTGCAGGCCTGTACACAAACTTCATGGTAACAGGTGAAGTGTTGATCCTGCATTTTGCTGTTTGAAGACTGACTATTGTTTCACACTTCACTGTCTCACATGTCTTTGTTAATAACTAAGTTGTCTGTGTATTCAGAGTAGTTTGTTTTGCATTTTATGAAATTAATAATAAATAACCTGCTTAATAAAAATTAAAATTGTTTGATAAACTATCGTTTGAGATTTTACAGCCATCATTTGATTAGGAATTCTTCAAACGCAACATATTAAAATATAATAGAAACAGAGAAGTCATATACAAATAGTTGCATAAAAATTTATCTTAACTTTTGATTCAACCTAACCTAACCTAACCAACTTGATTCAAAGTTGTAGTGCTTTTCTTTCATATGATAATGTGTAAGATTGATACTAAGAAAGAAAAGAAGGAAGTGGCTGGCAGTGCAGTCGACTGTCTATCGCTGTCACCAGTCCACAGCTGCACTGACTGAACTGGGGTGTGCGCTTACAAAAAAATGGCTCTGTAGGCTATAAGACCCTAGCTAAGTATTGATCTGGTTGACACTTGTTGGTCTATACTACTAGCGCACCTGCACAAAGCTGTTGAGGAATGTAAACTGCGGCTGTTGTGTGGTACACTTGAGCTTCTCTGGACAACAGGTGGTCGTGATCTCACAATGGACTCTGCCCAAGGAGGCTTGACAGTAAAATAATAGTTCAGTTAATTTATAAAAACAACTTTGCAGATAGTAAGTAAAGGTAAATTTATTTAATGTTTCTTCAACTTCCTAAAAATTAGTATTTACTTTAATATTAAGCTATTCATTTATTATTTTTAAAATGAAGTGAAGGATGGTGTGAGAGCTATTGTTAGTCTTGTCTGTGTGTTGGGTGAATATGAGCAAAAGGATTGTCACTAGTCATGTTCATGTGTAAATTGAATGAAGGAGCTTCTGAATTCCATGAGTGGGATGGATTAAAATAATATTAGTAGGCATACTTTTTGTAAATATACAAAAGCTGAAAAATAGTTGAATATATATTCTGATAATAAGTCAAATTATTTTATTTTCATTTAATATATATTTTAAATTATACAAAATATTATCACTTCATTTTTATATTTAATTTATAAATAAAGTTATTTCCCTGAGTGTTAATTATTCCCTTTTCAAGGTTCTCACATAGCCAAGTGAGTGTATAATTAAAATGATTTAAAGTCTTATGTTTATAAAGATTAAATCTTAATGAGCTAAGCTTGAAATATATCTTAGTAATATAGCCTCAGATAGTAAATTTAATTCCAGAATAAAAACCAAGATAACTCTCTACCACAAAGTCTTACAATACAACATAATATAATCATAATCTAGTAATTAATTATTCTAGAATAAAAATAATAATTGTTTTTAAAGCTCAAAAACCTGTTTCATTTTAATCAAATAAAATACCAAGCAGATTAACAGATACCAAATTTTTCTTTTATGTAACAACAGAAAATAATTATTAATTCATGTCGGTTTTTTTTAGACTATCTTTACAACAAAATTTATTTAGAAATATAAAGTATTCATAGTACCTCTCTGGGGTCAGGCATAGAGCCAGAAGTCTTCATGCCTTGCTGTCGCAACAATGCCAAAATCAGTCTTATGTCCGTTGTTACTGAGTTCTCTAATCTTTCCAAATGCCTAAAAACATTAGAGAATAATTTTTTATAAAGTTTATATAGAAAACAACTGTTTCAGTTAACTTGAAATTGGTAGGAATTGTTAATGTTTTACACCAGTCTAAAGACATACAGTCGCAACACTTTGTTAAAAATTGGCAATAAGCACAACGCTAGCACTCTTAGCGGTGGAAGGACATTGTGCATATTTCTGCACTGTTTACATCCACAGCTGTGACTAGTAAATGTCAAATAACTTATCTATATAATCTGTTATGACACTTTTTCTATTGGTATTATTCCACTTCATTGCAAGATGCAATGCAATACAACCGTAATATGGTGTAGTTGTGAGGTCCAGCTTCTTTGAGCGCCTAGCATTGCGCTAGCAGGAGTGTCTTGACTGTATGTTATTGTTATTAAACAGTGGTTTTACCCATGACATACGATGCGTTGTTTTAGATTAAATCAAACTGACAATATAAAAAATAATATGTTCTTATTTTGAAAAAGAAGCCTTGAATAGTTTTTACGTATTATAATAGAGTTTAAATATTAGAAAACCAACTAATTTAAGGTAAATATCTGTTTTTATTTTCATTATATTTAGTTACTTTGAATTCTGTAATGTATGGCAGTTGGACTAATGACTAACATATGACTAATACAAACCTATTAAATTTCTGAAAAGAAATCAATGTTTGTTTATATCTTTTGGAGAAACCTCAAATATTTGAAAAATTTTATTCAATCTTTTAGGACATTCAGTTTATTCTCTGAGATTCAAAATCTGACCTCCAGATTTCTAAGCCAACTTGTTTACTTAATAATAAAGCTTTACTATAATTATGTTACTTTAATACTGTACAAATAGTACATGTAAGCAAATGAATTAGAACAAGATTGCCCTATTTCTGTTCATTTTGTACATTGTATTCACCCGAACGAATGATAGTATTGCAATATAGTAACCTGTTATCCAACTTCCCTAAAGTGGGTCTAGTGTTAAACTAACAAGCGGCGAATCACTTGTGTCACTTATATAGTAAAACAATACTTACAAAATGTTTCTGTAGACGTTTCTGCTGTAATAACTAATCACATTGCTGATTCTGATTTTCCCATAAAAGTTATGTAAAATGTTATTTAATGATTTATTTGTTTAGCCAATAGTCAGCCATGTTTCTGTAATATACAATACTACAGTGGGGTCTCACAGCAGTTGAGGAATAATTAATTCACCATTGCCTTTTTATTTCAAAATTGATATAATATTATCAGACCAATATAAGCTACACATATAGTTGAAAAGTAATAACAATAACTGACCTGGAAAGGCGATCTATCCTAGAATTAATATCACCATCAACGCCTTTTGTATGACCACATTTGCTGCAACCATGAGATATCACGTCTTGATCTCCCTGGTGTGTGGCTGAGTCAGTTGAGGAGGGTATCACAGCAGAAGTAGTAGCAACTGAAACAACAATTACAATATATAATCAATATCATTTTTCATACCGATTCCTAATCTAATATTTAGGTTAGGTTAAAGGGCACTAGGCCAGGAATTAGTATAATAGGAGAGATAGGACATCAGCAAACTTACCTTAGAAGACAAGTCCACCAACACCACAGTGGTAGTAAACAAATGCAATAAAAACACATTTTGCACAAACTTTCTATGCTACTGACACTTTCCTCAGGTGAGTAGAGAGAAACTACTACTCTGGTGTTAGTGGACTTATTAGGTAAGTTTGCTGATGTCCTATCTCTCCAATATACTAATTTAATGTTTATAATTTTATCTGAAAGCTATGAACATTTTTAGAAAGACTATCTTTAGACATATAAATTATAGAAAAAATCCATATTTTAACTATAAAATTAAAATTGTGAACATAAAAACATATTTATGGTATCATTATATTTTTTTATGGTATATGCTGTGGCCCTGGTGCTGCAGTACTGTAATCTAGCTACTTGGGAGAAGTGTTATGTTATGATTCATACAAGGGCTTTTCTTGCTGTCATTTTAGAGAATCAACTATGTCCAAATAATCAATTATTGACTGAAACAGCTTGTTTTCAATTGATAAAAATGAAAGGCTGTTAAGTCTTTCTTAAGACAGTGTTGACCTGAGGTAAGTTTTGATCGACTTCAGCTTTCAAAAGCGATTTGTTCAGTGGAAGCGACCGACATGGGCATTGTGGATACCACCCGTAACTCTAACAACAAGTAGGGGAGGCATCCGTGCTTTCGGTCAATGACAACAAGTTTAGGACATCAGATGGAGACTTTTAACCTAAAAAGAATAAAATTATGTCATGAAACTAATTTTTAGAGAAGATATTGTGACAAAGGTTAGAATGAATTTTTATATATTTTTGTTTTTACGTTATTTAAATGTGTACTGAAGTGTCAGAATAAAGCTAAAAAAACAAGGAACAATATTATTATACATAAATGAATTATGTAATAAAATTTTATTATTGATTCATTTATCTGGTAAAAAAAGGTAAGAGTTAGTGAGGTAAGAATTGGAATTTAACTGTACATAAATATATCAAGTTTAAATCGTTAATTTGGTAAATAATATAATAATTAAAGAATTAGGATGATGAAATATTAAATTAGTAGTTAACATCATTAACATATTAATATCAATAGTTAACACTATCTGTTTACTTAAATTTCAATATTATTTTACTGAAAGTGTACTAATCTACCTTGGGTAAAAGTTTCTGTATAGAAACTAGCTCGTCACACAATTCGGCCCCTCTGATGTCACTTTGATTAGTCCTACCTGACATTAGCTCTTTGAGTTGTTCGCATTTCATAAAAAGTGTTTGTCGATCGGGCAGTTTGTCTAGCTTGAAGAGAAATTCAAATGTTGAAGTCTTGGCCTTCAACTGCTCAAAACTTTCTTCCACAGCTGAGTAAGCAGTATCAACTAATGGCAAGAAAAATTCAACTTTAAACTTTACTTATGGGTTAGTAAGAGGTTCAGGTTTGTCTCTACCAACATAGTAAAAGTTTTTATTTTCCCTCCTGAGACTTGGGGTTTTGAATTTCACCTCATCTTTCAGCTCTTCAGCCAACGCTTTTGCTTTCACCAAACTAAATACAAATCCATTATCATGAAAGTTTTCAAAATGGATTTCAACGTGTCTACAACGGAAAGATGATTACCTTTGATTGTAACATCTTACTTGACAAGTTAATTTGGAAGAGGATGTCATACCAGGTTATTAGAGAAACTAAAAAAAATTGTAATCTTCAAGCGTTGTGGCCAAAGAGTTTGCTTCGCTCCTAACATCATCTTCAAACGAGGGATCATCATCAAGATCCCAGAGAGCTTACGAACTTTGATGATCCGATATCTCACTGCTTTCAGTGAGTTGATTCGGGCCTTCCGCTGTGTTTTACAGAGCTTTTTTAATGTCAAAGGAGGCCCAGTATAAGATTCTTTAGATCTCGAAAGACTCTCTAGGTTCAAACTCCAGCGTTTGGTTGAAGAGCTGAATAGGGTATACAGATGCTGTATTGTACCAAACAAGGTCACTGCTGGAACTGAAGACTTGGATGCATCGAACCACTAAGTTAAGCTGTGGCAGCCACAAAGGACAAAAAAGGCTCTTTTACTTTGTTCGATAATTCGTTTCTGTAACCCAGAATGCTTGCTCTTCATGTTGACCCCTTTACCATAGCCTTGGCCTCTACAATTTCGAATGTCAAGACCATAGTTTTCTAAGCCCTTAAAAAAGGTTTCAGACACGCCTTTACCAGTGGTAAACAAAGTCAATTAAACCTTCACATATTCTACTGTTTTGTCACTTTTTCATGGATATATCGCAAGACTATAGAAATTTGTTCTTTTCTACTCAAATCTGGAGTGCAGTCTACAATTAATGCAAAGTACTATGCTTCTTTGACTCTGTTTTAAATAGACTCTTATAATTTATTTCCTATTAAGGGAAGAATTTATGTCATAAGCTCGTTTTGGATGGTTTTCCCAAGATATGAGGCACATCTTGGTTTTTCATTCAAGAGAACTCTTCAAATGTGTTTTTTTAAATCACAGGATCGAACTTAGCTATAAGTTCAATAAGACCTAAGTAGTTCATTCCTTCAGTCAGTCTTTTTTCTGCTTCAACCCATTTCTCGTAATACTTCATGTGGTTTGGAGCCATGGGAGGGGGGCAGGAAGATGAGTTTACAAGCCTTCCAGCGTCCTGCCAGAGGGATAGACAACTGCTCCACTGACCTTATCAAGGACATCAGACTACTGTATTTCAGAACTCATTGCAGTAGATCTTCGGTTTTACCTTGAAATTCAACTGCTATAGTTTTGAGACAAAGCTTCTTCTAGTTTAAATACTTCTGCTCAACATTTAAATCAATTTATAAAAATTTGCAGTTTTATTTATTACCCAAATTGGACAATCTTATGCCCCTCGAAAAGGCTTGAGTGCACACCCCTCAGGCCAGCCCTGCTAGGGTGTCCATGTTGGGTGGTAGTCAGTGTCTAGATGTTGTGTAGGGTAGAGAACTGAGTATCAGGCTTGTCAATTAGCTGAAAATCAGATCAATACTACGTGGTTTGGATTCCACATAAAGCAGAATGTCCGTTAGTTAGTAAATGGCCCTTTCTAAGCTTAAATCAAACTCAATTAGTAAGCAAATTACTAAGGTCATTCAGACTCATCCTACAATCATTAAATCATCCATATTTATCTTAAAGTACTCACTATGTTGTGTTGGTGTCTTATACATAACAGGATCTAAGTACAAGATAGTCCCATCTCCAAGGACTTATTGTAACAACATGAGATCAACAGGCTGAGCGAAAGGAACACTATGAATGACAGGGTAAGCAATTCCTCAATATTTATTTATTTATTCATAAGACGCCGATCCTCAAGATATGGGTGAATATGAATTTCGAATGAGTGTGATGAGTGTAAATGAGCGAATGTAGACTTTAACTAAACTTGTGTTCACTGTTTTGTACCAGAAAGGAAAAGGCACAGCAAGGCATTAAAGAATATCAGTCACTGGTACTAACAAAATTTAAAATCCTAGCTCTTGCAGGAAAAGTACTTTTGACAGAATGTGAGATTATATAGGTCCATTTTTTAATGATTTTATGTAAGCGTAACATAATACAGGGTGTCCCGTAAGTAACCAGCCAAACTTCTGGAGGTCATTCCTTGGGTTAAAACAAACAAAAAAATTCATGTGTACAAATCGTCTATCTCGCTCCATTATCTGGCTATCTGTCTGTATATGTTTTTTACTAAAATCTTAATATCTCTAAAGTTATTTAAGATAAAAGCATGAAAATTGGTATTAATGTTGATCTTCATAATTTTCATGTAATATTTAAATTTCATGTTTTTAGAATAATCCTTTTCAAAATGGCGGCCATTTTAAATTTTTAAAGCCAGAGATCTTAATAAAATTAAATTTTACTAAAAACCTGTGAGTTACAAAAAGGTTTAAGAATATATTTTTACAAATAATTGTATAAAAATTTTCAAGATTAAACAACTATTAACTGAGAAATTACAGTTTTTATCAAATAAAAATACGCTTGATATTAATAATTGGAAACTTTAGTAAAGTGACCTTTATTTACTAAAAACTAAATACAGTAGGAGTAAGTTAGACATTTATTACGACACAAAAACAACAGTAAAGATCAACAAAAGAAAAAAAAATACTAGTGATCCTACAACATGTGCTCAAAGTGCCCACCATCCATGTCAATGCATCGTTCTAGTCGATTTCTCGTAGAACTTCTAATTTGTTCAAATACACCCTGTTTCTGTCTAATCGTATTACAACCATCCACTATTCTTTCCCTTAACAGTTCGATACTTTCAACAGGGGTTTGATATACCAAAGATTTAAGATAACCCCATACAAAAAAGTTCAGGGGGTTTAAATCAGGAGACCTGGCAGGCCACGCTACAGGACCACCACAGGATATCCATTTGTTTTTCTAAAAACCCATCGTAAGTGTAGTCTAACATCAACACTAAATTTGCAGGAGCACCATCCTGCATAAACAACATTGAACTTATTTCATGTAAAGGCATGTCTTCTAATGGTTTAGGTAACAAATTTTGTAAAAAGTCTAAATATGATGCTCTGTTTAGTCTATTTGGCAAAAATACAGGTCCTAACAATTTATCTCCAATAATCCAAATCCACACATTAAGAGAAAAACGTAATTGGTGTCTGCATTGTGATGTAGCATGAGGGTTGAAATCAGCCCAAAAGTGGTTGTTTGATAATTGAAAATACCTTCTCTTGAAAATCCTCCCTCATCAGTAAACAAAATACTGGACAGAAATAGTGGTGGAATAAAAGCAATTTTTCCTAAAAACCATTGACACTGATTAATTCTAGGCTGGAAGTCTCTTTCAGAAAGACTTTGAACTCGTTGAATATGATATGGATACAATTATTGATCTTTCAAAATACACCACGTAGAGGTTTTTGACATTCCTTCTACCTGTAACAACCTTCTGACACTCGTACTAGGCTTTTCTTCAATGGCATTTAATATTCTTTCTTGAGCTATAAAAGTTGTCGATGAAACTGGACAACCCAACTTTCCAACTTAAGCAAAAGTTCCTCGCTCCCTCAGGGACCTATGAACAGTTACGAACGTTTCTTGGTGAGGAGTTCTTCGATGAGGAAATCTTTCTTCATAGAGGAGTACTGCATCACGTGAATTTCCATTAGCCAACCCATAAATAAAATGAACGTCTGCTAATTCTTCATTTGCATAAATAGGCATTTTGGTTCATGAAGAAACTAAATAAGATAATATATTAATACCAGTGCAACCACAAACACTATCTCAAGAACCACTTAACATCAATGTTTTTGTTTAGTAATGAACTCCAATCAATAACAAATAAAACTAGGTGTATTCCAACAACGAACTGTTAATATTACAGTCAGCTGATAATAATTGACTGTATGTATTTTCAATTTCCAAATCAGCTGTAAAAATCTATTTAGCACTAATCTAATTTTTAGTAAATAAATGTCACTTTACTAAAGTTTCCAATTTTATTAATATCAAGTGTATTTTTATTTGATAAAAATTGTAATTTCTGAGTTAATAGTTGTTTAATCTTAAAACTTTTTATACAATTATTTGTAAAAATAAATTCTTAAACTTTTTTGTAACTTACAGGTTTTTAGTAATATTTAAGTTTATTAAGATATTTGGCTTTAAAATTTAAAATGGCTGCCATTTTGATAAGGATTATTCTACAAAAATGAAATTTAAATATTATATGAACACTATAAAGATCAACATTCATACCAGTTTTCATGGTTTTATCTTAAATAACTTTAGAGATATTAAGTTTTTAGCAAAAAACACATACAGACAGATAGCTGGATAATGGAGCGAGATAGACGATTTGTATATATGAAATTTTTTGTTTGCTTTAACCCAAGGAATTACCTCCAGAAGTTTGGCTGGTTACTTACGGGACACCCTGTATATACAGTCAATATTAATGAGAAATAATTATGAAGCAGGTGAAGCTAACAATTAAAGAAAAATATTGAGTGTCCCAGTGAAGAGAAGTTATTCTGCAATAGACAATGTAGCTACATTAACATGCCTTAACCCCTTTACAGTCCTGCTTTAGCACCATCTGATATCCACTGAAGAAGTATTGATAAGAAAGAACTTCCAGAACAAATATTTGTTCTGTAAAAATATTTGTGGGTAATAATTGGCTAAAACAACAAGAAAAACTTCTTTGCAGAGTGGTATGAAATGCTAGTTGAAAACCACTGAACAGTGAAAAAGTACATCAATGTTCATGGTTATCATATAAAAAAAATTAAGTGAAACATCACTCAACAAAAATGTACCGGTATTACAATATAAGTACAAACTATACTATTATATTATGGTAATAAATTTCTGTAAACCATATTTCCAGTCCTCAGATCTGAATGATTCGTGAAGGATCCCTTATCATTCCTTTGTGAATTTGAATTTAGAAAAGAATTGTTCAACATTTTCTATCAGTACCATGAGGAAACCTATAACATTATTCAATTTGGCACAACATAACCTTTTTGAAGTATTTATTTTTAACATATAGTAGGAAAACATGCTTTTATCAGACAACAATTGAAAGAAAAACACAATAGTAACCTGGAGAAAAAAACATAAAAATAGGTAAGAAGGGTGAAATCACAAACTATTCTAAAATTATGCAATGCTAGGAAAAACTAATGTTGTTCTCTATGTGTATATATACAAGTCATGACACGTTTAAAGAATTAATAATAAAATAAGAGGAAATAATTAAATTAATACGTTTATCGTATCAAAGTGTGATATAACATGTACAAAAACACTGTTTCAAGAATGAAATGTTTCCAATCACTAGGAGAAATATCAACCTCAGGAAATAAAAATACATTTTAAACCTGGACATAAATATAGGGTTTAACATAACCACAATTCAATGATGATTTTGATAGGTTGGACTTTCTTTGTGCCCAAACTAGTTTCATTCTTTTAGAATGAATTCTCTTTCTTTCATCAGATTAAGGTGTTCCTCTTCTTTTTCCTGCATCCCTTTAACCAACTTTCCAATAAAACCCTTTTTTCTAAGTGTTCCTATTTAAAATGTTTGTTTGTGTTGTATCTGCCATTTTTAAGATTCATTTTTATAATAATATTAAAAACGTAAAGAGGTAATGACTCTCCTACCCACCCATACACGTAAGACATTTATGATCAATAACAGAGTGTAGTAATAACCTCCCATCCACCTATAAATACATAATAGACCATGACGTACTGAGTACGTTGAAACACGCAGAAGGGTTAATTTACCACTTTTCTAATTAGTTGAGCTTACTCTACCCGATCATTGTGTAGCGGGTATTGTCAATCATGATTTGTGTTTTAAGATGTACTTTCCTACAATTGATGTTATGTACAGCATGTTATGGATGAGGAATCCTTTTGACGAGGACAATTAAAAAAGTAGCATTGACATCTGCCCAAGAGGGTGCACTGATTGAACTTTCATGTCATTCGTCTTTAAAGAGTGTTTTTAAAGATTCAAGCCTAATCTCCTTCTGGATTTAAGCTAAGATTGAATACCCGAGGATATCTAAAATTGCATTGAAGAAACTCATGGGATGTACAACAACCTATTTATGTGAAAGATCCTTTTCAAGATTAGTATTTCTTAAAAATAAATACCAAAATAGGCTTTCTGTTGAAAATGATTTGAGATTGAAATTGTCAACCTTCAATTCTGACATTGAGACTATTGTCAGTAATGTCAAACAATTTCACAAATCACATTAGTGGTCTTATAACTTGTGTTTTTCATGATTCTTTACAAAATTGATATAAACTGAATAAAATTTTGATAGCAAAATTAAAAAAATATTTGTTAGAACTATATTTATTGCCTTATATTTCTTCCCGTAGGTATCATTTTCTATAAAAGATAAATGTATACATTTTTCATAAATAGCCTATCTAAAAATGTACTGTATGTATACATATATACACATTTTAAATAGACTATTTAAGTATAATTTATGTATACAGGGTGTCTCAAACGCATTGTGGGCGAACCGTTTGACCAAGAACATTGCTGTCAAGATTTCCAACCCAAAAACATATGCTTAGAATCAAATAAAAATATTTTCATTATTCTTAGACTTTAGCATTGAATGTCCAGGGTTCGAATCTTAAAATATTTAATGCAAACATATAGCATGTGGCATATCATACCAAAGGTATTAACGCCCTGAGTATTTTGGTGTAATTAGATTTGAGTTTTACTTATTCGTTTTAAAATGGTGGCCAAAAGTGTGTCAAAAATAGCAATTCTTTTGTTTTAATCGCTAAATTCACAGCTTAATCTTAATATAAAATCAAAAAATATTTCTAAATTCCTAAGAAAATGTTCTTCACAACTATACTCAATATGGCTCTATTTTACAATATCATATCCAATTTCTTTTTTTAAAAGTATTTTTGACAATTTTGAAAACCCCAAAAGTCAAAAATCTTAAATAAGAACACCAGGCTTATTGCATACCAAATAAAAGAGCGTAAAAAACAGAACAACTTTTATATTTAAACAATAGGTCTATATTAAGTAATAAAAAAATTTTGGCTTAAAACTTTAAATTTGTTGCTACGATCTGGTTTAACTAAGCAAGCTGATTCATTTGTCCTGTTTACTGTAATATGTGCTGAAAAAGTCCGCCTCCTACTTCAATACACTTTTCAAGCCTTGCAGGGAAAGCTTCAATAGCACAGATTACTTCTTCCCTACTTATTTGTGTCCATGCTTTTCTTATTCTATCTTTCATGCACTCTCTTGATGTAGAATCAGCTTGATAAACAATATCCTTAATACTACTCCACAGGTAATAGTCTATGCAAGTAAGATCTGGAGATCTCGCCGGACAGGGTACTGGACCCCCTCTCCCAATCCAATGTTCTGCAAACATAGCAGTAAGAGTGAATCTTATGTCACAGTGGTAATGTGCTGGACAACCATCTTGCATGAACCACGTGTCGCTGTCTTTCTACGGGAATATCATTAAGTAAAACTAAAAATAGATTGTTTAGGAAGTTGTACAATTTCCCTGATAAATGTACATAAAAAAGTAAGGTCCAATTATTTGCCCATCGAGTATGCCACACCACACGTTCAGTGACCATTGCCTTTGGTGATTCACCTCCCTTACCCAATGAGGATTAGTAGGACTCCAATTGTGTATGTTATGTCTATTAACTTGTCCATTATTTTTAATGTGGCCTCATCAGTCCAAAAAACAATAAAATTAAAGTCTGTATTATTGTTAATCATTTGTTGGGCCCATAGTGAAAAGTTAATGTGGTGAAAATGATCATTTGCTTCAAGTTCTTGGTGGAGTGAAATGTGGTACGGGTGGAAACTATTGTCTTTGAGGATCCTGCTGATAGTAGATCACTAACTCTAGAGTTTCCTTCAAGGCGCTGAGTACAGACCTGAGGATCAATTGTTACCGCAGCTAAAATATCAGCTGACCTCTGTTGTTTTACTACAGAGTCCAGTCTTTTATGCTTAGACACCTGAACTTGTCTTGTTGTTCGTACTCAATTGTCTAGGCGCTCAAAACTCTTATAACTTTGATAGTTTCTGTCAGGGTATCATTCAGAATAAAGCCTTTCAGTAGCCCTGAAATTAGTACTCCACCCAAACTGAAACTCACCTAAAACCATTAACATGCTGAATGCTTCTTCATTTTGGTATGGTATTTTACAAAAATGAGATTTACATACACAGTACAAATGAAATTGATAACTAAAAAAGGTAAAAAGAGAGTAAACACAAACAATTGAAAAAAAACCAAAAACATGATAAATTGATAGTAAAAAAAAAATATTATTTAACAATTCTTTACAAATTAATTGAAACTTTCAGTATAGGACTACAACTGCAATGTTTGTATAAAATATGTTTGGTTACGAGCAATAAAAGTAATAGAGAACACATGCTTTGTTGCAATAATGGGTAAAATCAGCTGATCGCATTAATCAGCTGATAATAAAGCAGGAGTGCACCATATGTCTAAACACACGAAATGCCAACAAATTTAAAGTTTTTAGTCACAATTTTGTTATTACAGTATTTGAGATAGACCTATTGTTTAAACATAAAAGTTGTTCTGTTTTTGACGCTGTTTTATTTGTTATTCAACAAACCTGGTCTTCCTATTTAAAATTTTTTACTTTTTGGATTACTTTTGGTTGCCATTTTAAAACGGATAAGTAAAACTAAAATCCAATTGCACTAAAATACTCAGGGCGTTAATACATTTAATACGATATGCCACATGCTATATGTTTGCATTAAAATATTCTAAGGCGCGAACCCTGGACACTCAATGCTGAAGTCTAAGAATAATGAAAATATTTTTATTTTATTTTTCACATATGGTTTTGAAGGGAAAAACTTGACAGCAATGTTCTAGGTCAAATGGTTTGCCCACAATGCATTTGAGACACCCTTGGGATCTTTTATACATTCAGAGATATTACAAATTTTATATGGGAAACTTCACCTACTGTTTTCTCATTAATAATAATATGTATTTAAGGATGTTCAAAATAAAATAGCAGCGATATTCCAAAATGGTGAATAACTTAATTTGTTCTTATAGAGGACTATTTATTAGTGATATTTTCTTATGTAACATTTCATTTTAAAAATTTTATATTTTTTGCATTTCCCATCAACGCATATCAATTTTGCAATACCAAAAGTTGCCGTTTTATACTACAGTAGAACGTCGATAATTCGGACGTCAAAAATCCGGACTGTCAATAATCCGGATTTGTATCTACGTAGTCTATACACCGATTGTGTTTCAATTGTGCACACCGATTGTGTTTCAAATGTAAATTAATTTTTAAACGGAAATGGATTTTGACATTTTTTACTTTACATAACTGTTATGACCGGATTCTAATCCGTTCAAACATTTAGCTTTATAAAGTTAATATTCCCTGTTTTGTTCTTGTAGCAAAAAATTAAAACATCGTACCATAAAAAATGAAAACGAATTAAGGACATAGCTGCGAAAAAACGAACCACTACTGCTTCAGGTACTTCAAAAACCTATTACAGTACACATTTTTTTTAAAGCTCAAATAGTGTTTGATGTTTTTACTGTACACATGTTGCTACTAACAAATTACAATACAGTGTTTGAACATAACAGATGTTTTTGATTAATTTCACCTCTAAACCCTTTATTGTACAAGAGAAAATTAAAAATTTTAAAATGTTTATGTACTTTAATCGTGTATACTGGCCTTTTTTAAGGTAATTTCGATAATCAGGATAATTTGATAATCCGGATGGGGTCCGGTCCCAATTAATCCGGATTATTGACGTTCTACTGTATTTGAGTGTCAATCAATTAGAAACGGCAAATATTACGGGGAAAATGCAAAGCATAAAAAATGTTTAAAACTTACATTTCATTTCAAGGAATATCATTGAATACATTTTGTTCTATAAGACAAATTTAAGTTATCTGCCATTTTGGAAAATGGTTGTTATTTGAAAACCGTTAAATGCATAATTTTTGAAATGGGGAAAAAGTAGATGAAGTTCCCCATTCAAAGTTTGTTGTATCTCTGCAGGTTGAAAAGATCACAATGGTGGTACAGTTTAAAAAATCACCCTGTATAGTGAATGGGTTGCGAAACATCTCCAATTCACGATGATGGGTCGCTTGAGGAAAAAGTTTAGAAACCGCTGGTATATTGTATATTAGAAAGATACTTGAAAATTGGGTGAATGATTATTTTATTGCCTCAACTACCATACAAACTAAAGCTTAAAACAAACTGCTTAAATATTATTTATCCACGAATAAATTATGTGAATTATTTTTATTAATTTAATAAAGAGGCCTATTGGTTATTTTGGGCGGTTAATAATTTAACTAGGATTAGCTAGCAGTTATATTGTTAAATTTCCAAATACCTATTAAATACAAATGAATTGGAACGGACGCATAATATTTTAAACATTGATTATCATAAAAAAAGATTATGGTATATTTATAAATAAATAATAAATAAATAAATAAATAAACTTTTTATTGCGTAGTAACAATTTTTGACATGTCATGCAATCGTCAACATAATATAAGTATAATATATAAAATGTATTAAAATTCTAAAACTAAACAACAAATTGTCATTCACTCCACATTCAAATACATATATTTCTAACATTCATACAGCCACAATCCAGGAATGTTTCTTCCTGTCTTGCTATTTAATCTTAATCTTCCCAGAGACTCATCATGAACTCATCCACAGAATAGAACGCTTTAGACACCAAGAGGTCTCTAAGTCAAGTTTTGAATTGAGTTTGGTTATTAATTGGAAATCCTTCAGGGAGTTTGTTGATTAGTCTGACACCAACCTGATGTGGCATGTGGTCTGATAGTGCCAATCTGTATTGCTTTGTTCGGAGGTTGTCCGTGCCTCTAGAGTAGTATTGTTGAACGTTTCTGCCACGAATCAAGGAAAAACGTGATCTGCAGTATAGTATCACCTCATACATATATAAAGGAAAGGTAAAGTCAGCAATTTTAACTCCCTAAAAGAATTCCGGCATGACTGTCTGTGGTTCAATTTAGCAATTATTCTGACAGCCTTTTTTTGAAGTTTAAAAACTCTTTCCATTTTGCTTTTTGCACAACCTCCTCAAAGTCTTACTCCGTATGCCAGATGTGAATGCACCATGCCATAATAGGCCATGATTAAGACGTTAGGCACACAGAACTTTGCAAGATTGCGCAACGCATATATGCCTGAAGCAACTTTACCACAAACGTGATCAATATGGTCGTCCTATGACAGTCCCCTATCAAGGAACATTCCAAGGAATTTTGTAGAATTTACCACCTATAAAAGAGTGTCATCCAAGACGACATGAGGTTGAGAATGGAGTACCTGCTGTCGGAGACAAAAACTGATTACGTTGGATTTGGTTTGGTTTGATTTTAGATTCAGTTCACTGAAATGTTGAATGCAAGAACTTAGCTCTATAAAAGCTGTGATTTCTAATTCTTTGGATGTTTTTCCTTTAATACAGAGAGTTGTATCATCGGCATATTGAATCAGTTCTCCATTCTGGATCACTGTATTCAATCTGCAGACATAGATTAAAAAAAGAAGTGGCCCTAGGATCAAACCCTGGGGGACTCCATGAAGCATTCTATTTTTATTTGAAGTTATATTTGAAATCTGTACACACTGGTTCCGATCTTTAAGGTACGAAGTTAGCCAGCTGTGTGGTAAACCACTAACTCCAGATTTTTCTAAAAGGTGCAACAGTGTCTCATGATGCACACAATCAAATGCTTTGGAGAGGTCAAGAAAAATACTAAGCACTTGTTCTTTACCCTCCAAGCCATCGACAACAGTGTCTAAAAGTTTATTGATTGCATCAATTGTGGATCTTTCCTTTCTAAATCCAAATTGCTCTGGATTCAATAAATTGTGACTCTTCATGAAGCTTGAAAGTCTATCATAGAAGATCCTTTCGTAAATCTTACTAAAGACAGGAAGAATTGAAATTGGACGATAATCGCTCTTGAGTAAAGGGTCGTCTTTTTTGTAAATTGGAATAACTTTTGCTGTCTTCAAAAGTGACGGAAAACGTCCTGATTCAAATGAAAAATTTATCAATTTTGTGAGTGGCTTCAGCAAGTGCTGACAGCACTGTTTTAAAAGCCATACAGACAACCCAATTTATGTGTTGATGTTAAACAAACTTAAAGAAAGATATTTTATACTCAATATTTATACATCAAGCTATACATTATTTTAAACCACAAGGCTTAAACTAGCACACGGCAATGCACTTCTTACACAGAGAATAAAGGAGGAGGAGAGGTAAACTAAAATGCAAGCAAGTGAACATCGACGCTGCCTAGTGATCGGAAACATTCGGATGCAATTGGTAAACATCACCTACTCTACTGGAGCCAAGTGCAGCCAGAATCACTGACAAGGGTTTCGGCTGTACCTCATCCCCACTACAAGGCACAGTCATATTGAGGATTCATGTCCGTTCAACTCCATTGTCATGGCAACCGATAAACAGGGACAGCCTAACCGCCTCGTTCCAGTCTGGGCTGCACTCACACTCCTTGATGAAAAAATACTATTGTTGCAATCTGTATAATTGAATGTTCACTTAACGGATAATTAACTAATTGTTTTATATTCATTAAAAAAATACTAATTGATCAAATAATTTCATAAAGAATGTGATAATGTCTCATAATTATATTACAGTTTTTACTGTTTTCAAAGCGTGAAAACCTAGTACGCCAGGCTGTACTTGCTGCCCTTGATGAGCAGCCACTACATAGATAAATGTTTCAATAAAGTGAACACTTCTTTACCAATCTGCTAAATAAAGTTAATGAAGAGGGAACGTGCACTAGTCTACTCACTTTGAGAGGGTCTAGAGGGAACTATGGAATGTGAGAGGGGGCTGAGAGAGCCAGGGGTGGTGTAGTGCGAGAGGGAGGAGCCTGTCGTTGTGGCCGTCGCTCTACTCACAGCTAAGAGGCTATCCTCACCTGCCAACTGTTGTTGAATCTGACCCACGTGTTGAGGACTAACCAGCCCAGACTCTGAAACTGTAAAAGATAAACTTTAAAACTAAAAGTTATTATAGTTTGGTCTCATGAATGTTGTATATGAGGAGTTGACTGTTTATTGATGTTGATGCAGAAGCTTGGAGTTGGTGCCACCTTAAGAGATTGTCCCATTAGTAAACTGAAGAGGAGTTTAAAGTTATTTAAGCCTGGCAAAAGGAACCTATATTGCTTGCTTCCCAAACATATTTTATTTCAGAAATTAAAAAACAAATCAAGTAATCTGAAAGTTTTTAGAATATAGTGCAGTAGTTACATGATTAATTGATAGTTTATTACAATATTAATAATAATAAAAGGGTAGCTAAAGAAAAATTAACAATAAGATTAACTAAGGAATTTTAAACCAACCACATTAGCTGTTATTAAATGAAAAAATGTTAAAAATGATTAAAAGTTAAGTAAGTTGTAGATCTTACATTTTACTCATGTATTTTATAATCTGGTAATTCACTATTATCTATGTAAAACATGAAACAATCATTCAAACATAACTTACAAAACTAATGTTGAAGTAATGATAGTTTGAAGAAAAGTGCTATTAGCTGGTTGGACCATCTGCTCTAGCACTGCTACTGCAAGAACTTCAACGATAGTTTGAAGAAAAGTGCTATTAGCTGGTTGGACCATCTGCTCTAGCACTGCTACTGCAAGAACTTCAACGATAGTTTGAAGAAAAGTGCTGTTAGCTGGTTGGACCATCTGCTCTAGCACTGCTACTGCAAGAACTTCAACGATAGTTTGAAGAAAAGTGCTGTTAGCTGGTTGGACAATGCTCTAGAACTGCTACTGCAAGAACTTCAACGATAGTTTGAAGAAAAGTGCTGTTAGCTGGTTGGACCATCTGCTCTAGCACTGCTACTGCAAGAACTTCAACGATAGTTTGAAGAAAAGTGCTGTTAGCTGGTTGGACCATCTGCTCTAGCACTGCTACTGCAAGAACTTCAACGATAGTTTGAAGAAAAGTGCTGTTAGCTGGTTGGACCATCTGCTCTAGCACTGCTACTGCAAGAACTTTAACGATAGTTTGAAGAAAAGTGCTGTTAGCTGGTTGGACCATCTGCTCTAGCACTGCTACTGCAAGAACTTCAACGATAGTTTGAAGAAAAGTGCTGTTAGCTGGTTGGACCATCTGCTCTAGCACTGCTACTGCAAGAACTTCTGACTTATTACTTCTAAAAAACTGTATGAATTTTTATTTCACCTAAAACCTCTTTTCCACAGTAATACCTTTTTTCATTATATTCTGTTGCTTCCAATTGTTGACCATCAAAAAAGTTGTCCTCCTTTTAGCAATAAATTCTAAGATTGTTCACAAATGGTATATATCTTCTTATATTATTATAGAGGAAACTGTCATAAATTTAAGTTCATGAGTATATTCATTAAGTTCATGTTTATAATTGAGAGGTGTTAAATAAAAGATAATGAAGTTGTATTTAACTGTATGTAAGTATGTACTTCAGTTATGTAAGTAATTGTACTTCTTAATAACAGAAGAAAACTATCATTTTTAAGTAAAACATCAATATAATATATGCCTGGTCTGGACACTGGAAAATTGCTATTTGTACACATACAAATATCCAATATTGTTTATATTATACTAGCTTACATTGTTAGCAATATTATCAGGCCTTACTTGAATCAATTGTATTTTCATACTCACTAATCTTGTCTTACATTTGTTGTCTGGGAGGAATATCATTATATAATTTTTAAATATCTTATTATCAGGCTTAAAGTTAGTCATTTTTACATATACATATTGGGTGAAGTGAATAAAACCTAGGCTCTAGTGGTTAGGACCTAACCCTTAGACCTAGCTCATGCTCAAAACGGAATGAATAAAGAAATGCTAGATCTAGGTCAAAATATCTAGCCGCATTTATAAAGTTAACGGAAAAACTGAAGTAACTGCTATGCAACAACTAGGTTTCAGTTGTGATTTTTGCATGCATGTGTTTTTTAACATATGTACATTAGTGTGTTAGTATGCATGTGTGCACACACAGCAACATGTTTTGCATATGTGCACAAGCATACCAACACACTGCCATATGCAAAACATGTTTGTGTGCGCACATGCATACCCACACTAACGTGCATTGGTAAAAAAAGACATGCATGCAAAATTCAGTTGATTTTTTGTTTAAAGGAAAGCATGGATAACTCGTGTAATTATTTATACAAATTCTTACTTTATTGATTTACAAATATAATCCAAAAATTCTTATTTTATTGATTTACAAACATTATCATTTCTGTGCGTTTATCAACACATCTACGTGATGTAGCTGCTTTCTCACACTGTTGGTCTAGTTCATCAATGTCACTGTCATCAATGATCTCAAAATTGTAATTATAAACATCACTAATATATTTTGCAATATTACGTAGTACTGCACAACATACAACTATTTTCAGAACTTTATCTGAAGCCACATGAACGCAATTTCCCAGTATTGAGAATCTTCTTTTTAGCTGCCCAAAACAACGTTCAATAACAATACTTAACCTAGAATGGCACAAGTTGAAATGTCTGTCGGCTTTTGTTGGTGGTCTGAAAGGGGTAATTAGCCATGGTGATATTCCGTATCCAGAATTGCCAAGTAGACATGTTCTACCATCAAAACGTGACATGATGTCCTTAACTGGACTTCTCCATCAAATTCGTCCGTCGTGCATGCTCCCTGGCTACTCTGCACTGCTAGTAAATCTTTCGAGGGCGTCACATGTACCTTGAACATTCATTTAATAGACCCTTTTCTATTTACATATTCATCCCCAGCAAGGTACGCTTTTTAATCTGTACGTGATTACAATCTAGTGCACCAATTACAGTTGGCAAACGAAAACTTCTCTGCTAAAGAATGTTTGCTTTGTTTATTTCTTCAACTGTTGATGGAACATGTATCCACAAATTAGCTCTATCAATAATTTTATCCATAACATAGCTGACCGTTTTGCATGCTGTAGTTCTGTGAACACAGACGTCTTCGGCTATGCCAGATTGAAAACTAGGGTCGGCTACAAGATCTCCATTTGTTTCCTTGGACAAAGTCATCCGCCACTAGTGTCAGTTTGGTTCAAAACCACTGCGGCCAAAAATCAACAATTTCATTCTCAAATCTTAGTAGTTCCTTACACTTTCTTATTTCTTGTAGAGAACCATACTGTTTATGTTGTCAAACTTGCATAAACTCAGCCATCGTTGGTGTCAAACAAACAACTAACTAAAAGCTAACATGCCCCGGAGCTGACTTAACAAAAACCTAGCAGTTGCTAGCATTATAACTAAGAAGTTTATCTTTATTCACTCGGTTTAGTAAGCAAGTCCTAGGTTTCTGGAAAAACCTAGCTACTTCTACCCCTTAGCAAATGCTAGCTTTTTATTCGCTTAAAACCAAGCAGTTGCTTAAAAATGTCTAATAACGTAGCAAGTGCTAGGTTTTATTCACTTCACCCAATGAACTACGTAAGGTATGATTTGGACAGTAGATAGACTGAAGTTAAAAAAATAACTTAAACACATCAAGGAAAAAATGTTTTTTAAGAAGAAAAATAATTGTTACAATAGAGACGAAATTACTGTAAATTACTAGCAAAGTATAACTTACATTTTTGTGTCTGAGCTTAAAAATTAAATCTTGCCATAATATTGGCTGTCAATTTCATAGAAGTTAAATTCAATAGAGAAAAAAAAAGAAAGTTGATTGGTTCATTACTTTGAGTAAGTAATGTATTTACACTGTATGACCAGTCCAACATTAGTTTTAATTCAATGACTGTTGTTGACTCTGAAGTGAAAATCATCCATAAATTTCCTTTACAATTTACACAGTGATTACTTCTTATAATATCTGTGATTATTATTTGTTCCTGTTTTCAAAGGTTTGCTTGCTTGTTTCCTTAGAAATTGATTTATTTGTATGTTAGAATTATAATTAAAATTACAAGTATGATTATCAACTTTGCATGCGGAAATTATTTTACCCTATTTTAAAGTAATGGGTAACTATGTAAAAAAGTTAATTTTAATAAAGTGTAAAGTAAATTTTTTTAAAGTTTTAGTCTCATAAAGGAACATAAAAAACATAGATCTATATTTAAAGTTGAAATTATAATTTTTAATGCTATTTTATTGTAGATATACAATTATAATGCAAAGAAAAAATGTAAAATTTTAAAAACATTTAGTTAAAACCATTAAACAGTACCTGTCATTTATTATACAGTAATAACTGAACAAAATAATAGAAAACAAAGAAAAAGGGCGATAAGTGATGAAAACAATATGCTTGGATGGAGCGACAGACTGAGGATATTTCCGTTATACGCGAGTGCAAAAGCAGGAGATGGTGCTGCACCCATGCACACACTGATTGGCTGCCCCTCCCCTTTTCATTCATTGATTTGTTACATTTGATAGGCTGGGGGATTTAGCTAAAGACAAGTATAAGTTGATGCTGCACTCTGGCAGAAGTTTTTGGAACTATCCTTTACACTATCGACAGAAATATTTAATTTGGGATATATTTGTTAACCGCGTTTGAGGCAAAGTAGAGGCTGGGTATGTATTTGTTTGCCGCGTACTAAGGGTTAATTAATTGATTATGTAAATGATAAACATTGGTTATTTAAAATAAAGGTATTCAAAGTTCCAAGCAATGCATGCATTGTCAAACTCTAAAAGCACATCTTTCGAGCAGTTGTAAAGATTGTCTGTGTTACTAAAGGTTCAGTTGGGGGGTTTGTAAAGAGACTGGCAGGCACACAAGAGTATTGTTGAGGGGTGGTGGAGGCTTGCTTGACAGTGTATTGAGGGAGTTGCCTTGGACAACAAATATAAATATAACATTGGGGAAAAGAAAAAAATCAAACATTTGATCCGCTTTCTTTTCTTCAATTTTGTAATTTAACTCAAAGTCTAATTAAATTTTTTTAAGCTCTCTACTAATGTATAGATATACTGATTAATTGGATAAAATTGCTTATTATCACAGTCCAATGATTTTTTTATTAGTATAAATTTTATATATTTTGTAAAAAAGTTGACGTCTGTAGAGAATTGATAGTAAATTTATAAAATTAAATAAAACACAAGCATTAAATAACATGATAAAATATGCTTGGTTAATGGTTTTGTAACAGATGTTAAAAAACATTTTTTTAACTACAAAATGCTGGTAATTTCAACTTCTAATTGATAAAATAAGTTCTGCCTTATTTTTGAATTGAAAAAAAGAAACTTAATCTAAACAATATTTAAGTAAGACTAGTTTTTTTTGTTAAAGGCTTGGAAGTGAAATTAGTATATTACCTCCAGTTTCTTTTGGATAGCATTAATTTTATGAAAATGTGTAAATAATCTTGATTTACCCACTAGATTAGATGTTAAATAATCTTGATTTACCCACTAGATTAGATGTTAAATAATCTTGATTTACCCACTAGATTAGATGTTAAATAATCTTGATTTACCCACTAGATTAGATGTTAAATAATCTTGATTTACCCACTAGATTAGATGTTAAATAATCTTGATTTACCCACTAGATTAGATGTTAAATAATCTTGATTTACCCACTAGATTAGATGTTAAATAATCTTGATTTACCCACTAGATTAGATGTTAAATAATCTTGATTTACCCACTAGATTAGATTTTAAGTTAAATAATCTTGATTTACCCACTAGATTAGATGTTAAATAATCTTGATTTACCCACTAGATTAGATGTTAAATAATCTTGATTTACCCACTAGATTAGATGTTAAATAATCTTGATTTACCCACTAGATTAGATGTTAAATAATCTTGATATACCCACTAGATTAGATGTTAAATAATCTTGATTTACCCACTAGATTAGATGTTAAATAATCTTGATTTACCCACTAGATTAGATGTTAAATAATCTTGATTTACCCACTAGATTAGATATTAAATATTCCTGAATAGTACTTATGTATAACTTCTATATACTAACTTTCTTTCAAAGGGAAACAATCTTTTCAACACACTGATATGAGTGAGATGCACTGAGTGGTAAAAGTGAGACAGAGAACTATTCTACCCCCACTGTGTAATTCCATTTAAAAAGTGTCATGGCAATCACGATGACGAAGGCCGTGTGCTGGCGGCGCAATAGCAAGCCCCACATCTTAGCAGCAGTGACCATTGGTTGGTTTGATTAATGGCAACAAATTAAGCTTAGAACGATTAAATTAAATCAAATCATTATTTAGTTCATTAATAACAATTAATAATAGCAACAATACAATAAATAATAATATAAATAATAAATAGAAATTAAAAAAACTTGAACAGTTCATTGCAATTACTTTTTTCCAACTAGACACTATTGTGGAAGTTGATCACTTGAAGGCAGACGTTAGTCACGCTCGTGAAGTAAGGAAGCCTAACAGTGGAAAGATTTCCCTCTGCCGCTGGAACCCCTACTTGCGCTAAGTATAACATGCAGGTCACTTGGCCCAATTATAGTGTTTGTCTTTTATTAACACAAAAAATTTACTTTAGTGTTGGCAGAGGCTGGAGCCATCTGCACTTATTACAACTCACGTAATACTTGGAATACATGTAATACTTGTTAATGTCGCTGTACTATTGATTGGAACAAATCTTATGAAGAAATTTAATACAGCTTAAAATGTGTCTTTGGTAAATATATCTAAGTAAGTATTTTTTTATTATTATTACATAGTTTAAAAAATATTTATTGTTATCACCTCTATTTAAACAAACATGTTTTATAACAGCTTGTAATACTGCAATAGATTTGTTTTGTAACATTCATTTGTAATTATTATAGCTTCATAAATTTGTACCTATGTATCATGAAACAAACATTTTAAAATACTATAGTAAACCATGTCATACCATGACACTTCCAGTGTCATGATAAGATAACTGTTCACAATGTTGTATTATAAATTCATAACATTTTAATAATATAATTATTTAGCATGATATTAAATAACACTAAAATATTGTAGTGCCTGTTTAAAAAAAGAAACACTAGAAAATATTTGACCATAACAAATTAGGTCCCTATCTTCACATATGAAATGGTTATATCAAATATATTGAGAGTGTTTTAAAACCAAATCACAATTCTGTGTTTAAATGTTGTAAAAAAGAACTAATTTTACATTTCTCGATATTGTTATTTGGCCTGTAATTAATGCAAATAAAAAGATGTTAACTGTTTTTAGAGAGCAAAATATTGTTTTCTTTCTATTGAACATACTGGAAACTCACTAAAATAAAATTACAATTTCAATTCTAAAAGCTGATAAAATTATAAAACAAAACTAAATCATTATTTAACATTTTCCAACTCAAGTTTACTGTGTACAAGGAGGGTTGAATATTGTAATTGAAGTTTAAATATAACAGTGTAGAGTACTGTTCATAAATCTCTTTGTTAGACAACAATGTACATTACACACTGTGGCAGACATACTTGGGTCCTGATGCTCCAGCAAGGGTTGTGTCTCTCTGGAGCAATCTACAATGGTGGAGGTGGGAGAGATTCTCAGGTCCATTCTAGAGTGTTTCACGTTGCTAGAACTGCTGGAGCGTTTGACACGAGGCTCGGAACGCCCTACGTGACACAAGCAAGCATACCAAATCTACAGCGTTAACTACGACACAACACAAGTACATGACCTCTAGGTGTCATAGCATACTCAGGTAGGGTCAGTATTATTGCTTCTAAGTTGGTTGTGAAGAGACGAAGGCTTTTGTAACAAAAGGCAGGCTATTAGGGATGCAATGTACAAGGTACCAAATGCTAGGGTCTAATTTAGAGGGTTTTAGTAATCAGAAACTGAAGTGAAGTAATTATATTTTGTGTTAATAAAATATAAGTTGGTCCCTACTTATTATTTGGAATATTCTGAATTTACTTAGTTTGTTAATATTTACTGAAGAGAAGATGATCAACTTTATCCTATTTATTATAAATTATAAAAATATTTAATACGGATTTTTGGAAAATAATCTACATCTATTTTGCTGCTTTCAAGTTCAATGATGTAAATAACGTGTTTTCCTTGAATTATTAATTAAAGAAGGGTGCTACACAAGTCAAGTAAATAATAATAATAATAATAAAAAAAAAAAAGATTTAAAAAGTGCCCAAGTAATTTTAAATGTTAATTTCTTATTGAAATCTGTTGCTTATCAAACTATGTAACAGTTTGTTTCTATCTATTTTCTTATTGCATTAATGTTATGTCTTGATATGCAAGGAAAAGAACCTATCTTTGTTTCATGTGCTAGTAAAATGACCAGTAAAGATGGTTAGAGAGAGATTAAATAGCAGATATGTGTTTTCTCTCTCTCTCTCTTACTTTGTTTCATACACAATCTAATGATAAGGAACATAATTTGATAGCATTGGTTATATAAGTAACTGTTGTGTTTTACTCTATGAGGCTAGATTTTTATGAGATTATTTATAAAAAAAATATAATGATAGAAACTTATATTTAAATGATATTGTTTTTAAAAACAATTTAAATTCAGTTAGTGAAGTTTTTTTAATCTTAATGATTTTTGTATCAAGTAACACCTTGTTAGAAGTTAATAATTCAGGATCGCTTTTCCCAACACGGTTTAGACGCTCAACAGAGTTTAACCCCCGGTTCAATCTCATAATGCTAAACTAGGTTCAAACTGTGAGCTCAGGTCGCTTAAATCATTCTATGCCTTTTAAACTTGTGAGTATTGTTGTCCTCATCCATATCAGAACTGTTTGAGGTCATTTTATTTACCACTATCTTACAAATTGAAAGGATATTCCTCTCTTTGTTACATCTATTATTCAGTTATGTGCATTATTGTACTTTTGTATGATAATTATATTCTTAATAGTGTTTATGAAAATTGAAGCTCTTTGGAAACTGCAGACAACTTACTATGAATTACGTCATAATTTTGATCATTGTGACAAATATAATGTTTCAATAATATATTTAGAATGAAGATACAAAGCAAATTTCTGATGGGGCTATAGTATTATTGATCACAATAGAAAATATCATTTCTCAAATGAATTTTTAACTATGATTATCTGAATCAGGAAGCTTCTTACTATTTGACCACTATAATATTTCATTCTTTTCATTTCTTTTACTTTTAATTAAACTTTCAGTCCATTCACAGCACAAAAACTATTTATAACATTTATATTAAAGAAATTATTTATTTACGAAAAGATTATAAATTTATGACAATTAAATAATATTACCTAACCTTTTAATAACAAAATTAGAACTGTAATTCATTTTGCTGTACATGTTGTTTAATGCTTTACATTATGTTGTTTAAGGTTTTCATACAGAAGACTCACCAAGTAATCAATTAAAAACTGCCTCTAAATGACATTAAAAATAAAATAATAGTAGAAATATACTATGCACATTTTCTTCTTTGAATATTATTTACTAGACTATACTCTTTAGACTTTAAAAGTAATATCAGTATTGTATATTGTTGTTTTAAGAGTAGCACACTGAGTAAGTTATCAAATTGACAAAAAGAAAAATAATAATCAATTTAAATAATAGTATATGTTAATGCAATTGAGAATGATGTGTTAAAAGATATAATAAAAATCGGATTAATGTGTTAGAAAGCATATACGACGCTTGTTTTGAAAATAAATACCTTTTGGAATTTTGCTCTTGTAGCGCTGTGTTCGGCGTTCGGCACATACACACTGTATACCGCTATCTGTTGGCAAGCACATCGGCCTTCACAGATCCATTTGACAGTGTGTTTAAGGTTGTTTATGAACGTTTAAAATGCCTCCTCTGTTTGAAAATGCTGTGAAGTTCACACTGTGATACATTTTCGAAATGCTAAAGGCGTGAAAGCACACATTCACCATGAGATCTGTGACATTCATGGAGAAAACACAATGAGAGATGGGATGGTAAGGAAATGGGTGAGAGTTTTTGAAGATGGCCATATGAATGTGAATGATGAGGAACGAATTAGACAACCTTCACTTATTACTGATGACTTGGTGCAAATTTGATGGAAAAGTCGTAGAGAACAGACAATTTACAATTTCATCATTATATAGTGTCCTATATAATTTCCTCAACTGTCAAGAAGTGGTATTTTTTAAATTGTGATAGAAATTTTGAGGTACCAAAAGTTATGCTCACGCTGGGTTCCAAAAATGTTTACAGAGAATCATAAAAACAAATGTAAGCCAGTCCTCACATTCCAAAGGTCCTCACATTCCAAAGGTCCTCACATTCCTAGAGATCCTCACATTCCTAGAGGTCCTCACATTCCTAGAGGTCCTCACATTCCTAGAGGTCCTCACATTCCAAAGGTCCTCATATTCCTAGAGGTCCTCACATTCCTAGAGGTCCTCACATTCCTAGAGGTCCTCACATTCCTAGAGGTCCTCACCTCCTTAGGGTTGGTGGTGATTTATTTTAAACCAAACTGTCACTGTGACAGATCACAGTCAATGTCAGCTGCTTTCGCGACTTAAGCATTAAGAAAACATATCACAGTGCACACTTTGAAGTCGGCAGCATTTTCAATTTGTGGAGACATTTTAAACACTTATAATCAACCATAAATCCTGTCAAATGGATCCCTAATGCTGGCTGTAGCTGCATCATGTGCTGAATGCTGACTACAGCGCTACGATGGCGGAATTCTAAAACAGTACTTACTTTAAAAACATGCCTCGCATCTGATAGTTAAAAAAAACCTGGTCACAAATAAGCAAATAAACTAACAAAATAACATCAGAGAGTGAGTGGGTTCTATAAAATTGTAAGTAAATAAAGAACAACAACCTTCTACGTACCTGACTGATTGGTTGATTCATCCTTGAGAGCTTGTTTATTGTTGAATCCATGCATACGGAGGTCAGTCAGACTACGTTTCAAGTGGTTGAACATGCCTAGTAGGACATACACATCTACGTCTTCAACTAACATCCACTGCTTAAAATCACACGTTCACTACTGATACTTTATGTATGAGCAATTGATTTTTTTCACAAGATAAGTACTTTTGTAAGGATTATGTAACCTTCAAAGGCCTGAAGTCTGCTGATTAAATGTTTATATTTTGAAGATGTAGTGACAAGTTAATAATTTCTTAGATAAAATGGAACATATTTTTTTGGACATTGTTAATCTAGGAGCTACTCAATTTGTCCGGAATGTTGTAAATTGGCCAAGTTTATGACAGACTTAAAAAATATAATAATATCTGTGTTAGGTGGCATCTAAGGATTTTAGATCTTGGATTCGTCAAAGAATTGGGAAAAACTGTTACCAAGCAATTTAAGTCTACTAACCGAAATTTATGAATTATGTTAGTGCGATAAAAATTTGGTGGAGGATAACAGTTCCGTGAAAATAAGGAGCTGTAATAACATTCACATGCACGCACACGTCCACACATTTAACTTTTTAATGTGAATTCCTTACTCTATCTTGATTAAGTTTGGTCTGATTTTGTCTTTATAAAACGCAACAATACTTTGAGTCTGGAATTAGCTCCTTTTACATTTTTGTTAAAAATCAACCAATTATGAAGGCTTCCATATTGTGCTAAAATAAATTAGTACCTACCACTTGATAAACAAATTTTTTATAAGGAATCTAAACCACCATCAGTAGTGAACATGGTAACCTGGCTACATGCCTTTCTGAACAACACCCAGTTTATTAGCATGAATATTAAAGAAAAAAAGAAGAAAATATAAAAATGAAGTTGGAAAGAGTTGCCCCAGTATTGGCTGCAAAAAGATAAGAATATTGTTAAAAGTATGACAGATGTAATTAAAATAGGCTTCATACAGAAGACAAGTTTCCGATGCATTTAGGGAAAGCAATTTCAGAGAAGCAACCATTTAAAGACAAAGACACACATTTTGCTTAGCACCATGCATCATTGCTTAGCAAAATATATGAAACTGAATGTAATGTTTGGAATAAAAATTACCATAACATAAAAAAAACTTAGTTCATTTGATGGTTACAAATATAGAGTGAAATATTTATACATTGATGATAAGATTGATGTAATTTTACAGACAGCAGGAAGTACCAAAATATTTTAACTATCTAAAGATTTACTCAAACTTTTTGTTACTGCTTGGTCAGTCACATTTGACTCACACCAATTCTCTCATTTTTAAGATCAATAAACAGTAAAAATGTAAATACTTACATTCAGAAATTAAGACTTACTTGGATAATGAGGAAGAATAGGTTCCAGTGAAATGTGACTGACTCTACCCCTGAACAGAAATTTCTTATGACATATGTATTTTCATTATTTGGTTGGATCTTTCCTTTAAGAAAAGTCACCTTCAGTATTTTGTGAATTTCCCTTTGAGAGAGATTTTTGTTATAACCTACTTAACATTTTTTACTGAAAGAAAAAATTGAAATGTGCCCCCAACAATTAAATTCAGTTGTGATAGGTACTAAACACTTAGAGTGCTCTAAAGATTTGAGGTATTAAATATAATTTATGATAAAAAAGAAAAATTATTGTGAAATCAAAATCACATGTGGCAAATGGATGATAAAAATGGGGTTTAAGTCCAAACACAGTTCTTAATGTCATGCACACAAACCAGTGATTGAGTTCAATGCCGCTGAGCGTTGTTGGTTGTTTTCACCAAACTGGAGATTCATAGGTGTGACATCCTGACCTGCCTTGTCTGTGGAAAACTCCAGTATCCCATGGCCACTGCATTTATCACTGAAAAAGAAAAAAATTATATGAATTACTATTGACCATAAATATTACTGTTGTCTGTTATATATATTCCCACCTGCCCGCCATACCTATTACTGGATACTGGATATTGGACGATACTGACCTAACCACCCCTCCCAAAATGTACAGTAATATTAGCCCATTCACCCGCCCATACATACACGTACAGTGGTATTGACCCATACCACCAAGCATAATGGGATATGGCATTATTAGTCTTTAATGAATTGCCCTTAGAGAGATTATTTAGAAAATACCTCATTTGAGGTTTGATGCAATACACATTATTATTATTATTAAAAAAGAAAAAACCTATTTGACATTAAATGTACGTGTATAAGATAGTTACAGGGACAATACCTTCGTATATCTACAGGAGGGTCATCCCCACTGTACGAGTATGGATGGATGGGTGGGTGGGTGGACCTTCACGACTGATAGTCACACCACTGTATGTGTATTGATGATGAGAAGGTCAACACCACTGTATGTAAGTGGGAGGGTCACCACCACTGTACATGTTTGGATTGTAGGAGGGTAAACATCAATACCACTGCACATATATGTGTGGTAGGTGGGCCAATACCAACTGTACGTGAATGTGGGTGAGTAGGCCAACACCACTGTACGTGTATTAGTGGGTGGGGGGGGGCATGTGTATGTGTGGGTGGGTTGCCTAATACCACTGTACGTGTATGTGTGGTTGAGTATGCCAACACCACTGTATTTGTATTAGTGGGTGGGAGTCATGTGTATGTGTGGGCAGGTTACCTAATAACACTGTAGGTGAATGTGTGAGTGAGTGCGCCAACACCACTGTACGTCTATTTATGGGTGAGAGGCATGTGTATGTGTGGACGGGTTGCCTAATACCACTGTAGGTGAATGTGTGGGTGAGTAGGGCAACACCACTGTATGTGTAATAGTGGGTGGGGGGCATGTGCATGTGTGGGTTGGTTGCCTATTACCACTGTAGGTGAATATGTGGGTGAGTGCGCCAATACCACTGTATATGTATTAGTAGGTGGAAGGCATGTGTATGTGTGGGCGGGTTACCTAGTATCACTGTAGGTGCATGTGTGGGAGAGTGTGCCAACACCACTGTATGTGTATTAGTGGGTGGGGGCATGTGTGTTTTTGGGTGGGTTACCTAATACCACTCTAGGTGAATGTGTGGATGAGTGCGCCAACACCCTATACGTATTCAAATATGCTACTTTAAGGAGAGATGATGATTATTTAAAACAGCTCCTGATTGTGAATAGAGGCGGCAATATGGCAGCAGCATGAGACATATCAAGTCTGTATGTTGAAGATGAAGCTGTATTGGCTTTTATGCATAGAATTGTTAAATTAAATACAATTTAAATCCAATATTTATAACTTTATTGGCGAGGCCTTTTCAACCAAACCTTGAAAGGCTTCACCAATAAAGTCATAAATATTGCCTTTAATTTAACAGTTTATATCCAGTCTAGCCCTCTGCTCCTTTAATTACTTACCAACACACAATTTGTCTACAAACTGAAGGTTTGACAAAAAAATGCTTGAGATAAAAAATAAAACTCAATTTTAGACTTACATTTTTTTCTGACTAGAATACACAGAACTTTACACATTTAAAATTATATCACTGAATTACCAGGGTTTATTTACTTAGCATTTTAGATATTTTAAAATTATATTTATTAGAAACATATTACGATAACATTCTCTATAACGTCTAAGTCAAAAATGTGTGAGTTTCTTTTTCTGTTAGAGGTTAATAATATTAACTGGAACATGTAAATAAGCTTTTGAAAGTAATATTCTGATCTCACAATACGGACAAGCAACGATTAACACAGCTAAACACAGTGTATTCTACTTACACAGCTAGTAGTCCAGTTGTCTTATGAGATGAATTATATAAACATAATTAACTGATAATTATTGCATATTGATGAGTTTTTGCTAGAAAGTAAGGCTTTAGTATTCAACCGAGTATTTAACCTAGGAATGATAAACATATAGTGGAGTGCAGTTAGGAATGGTAAACTTATTATTGTGCAGTTAGGAATGGTAAACATATAGTGGAGTGCAGTTAGGAATGGTAAACATATAGTGGAGTGGAGTTAAGCGCAGATGCAAGAATTCTTCGGAACCCAAAACCTATGAATAGATTTTGATGAAATTTGAATATGTTGTTCTCAAGAGCTTGTAAGGAAATGTTTACTGATTAAAAATTACCATTTTTGTTTTCCCCCTTTTTTGACGGGATACCACTGAGGTAAAGGCAAACACAACGCAGGGGAAAAAACAAAGAGGAATAACTTATACAGAAAACCCTGCCGTGGGTCGACAGCTTAAAGGTTTCATTTGAAAAAAAAATAAATTAAGCTGACAGACCAAGTTTTTCCTTTGTGGCATTGAAAGTACCATTTGTACAGCCGTGTTGTATACAAAAACAATACTTCCAATGCCACGAAGCCAAAGATGGGTCTATCGGCTTAATTTTTATTTTTAAAAGAGCTCATGGGAGATTTTTTACGATATACTGCCCCACAAAAAGTTATTATCCTTTGTTTTTCCTCACTGGGTTACATTTGGCTTTATCTCAGGGGTATCCTAGGCTATCGAAAAAAATCCAAGCAATGGAAAATTACTTGAATAATTCTTTTTATGTGTACAGGCTAAATAAGGCTTCTTTTGGGCACATTGAACGTGATAAAAAATATATTTAATTAAACAACAATAGAAAATACATTATAAAAATTAAACATAAACTTAAAATGCATTAATTATCTGTGTAATTTTCGTCCTCAACTACATTTAGATGTAAAATTGGATCAGGGTTTAGACAAGTGTCACCATTTCACTATGAGCAAGCTTAGAACAAGATAAACCATGCTTTAAGTATCCACAAACAACTCCGTATTGTGTCTTACACGTACACAAAATGGTTTGGAGCAGATTTTCAGGAGCTGAAAATGAAATGAAATGAAAATTGTCTTTATTAGGCGGAGTTAGGAATATTAAATCCTCTCTCACACTCAACCTTATTTCCAAAAATATGTTGTTTTTTTAAGTATATGAAATATATACAGTAAATTTTACAATTTCTTAAATATCTACTTGTATATCCTAAAACAAAAACAATAACTTATGTCTAACATTTTATTGATAAAAATGGCAAAACAACATTACTGATATTAAAATATTAAAGACATAAATCAATATTCAGAATTAATTATTTCTAATATCATACAATCCACACACATACAAATCACTCATGAACCACAGCCCCCGCAACCCCCACCCACCCCTACTGGCCCCCCAGAAGCTGGTCTTTTACCTCCAACCCGAACCGAGCACGCTTATCAATGGTCCTGATGTTATCAGGGAGCAAATTCCATAAACGACAAGCAGAAACGGTAAAAGAGTTGCTATAGAGAGTGGTGTAATGAATAGGCACTGATAGTAGGGAGGCTCCCTGACGTGTATTTCTGGTACTGATTTCGGAGATGAACTTGAAACGCTCTTAGCTCGTAGGAGCTGGTAGCTGATTCATAGTAATTGACTAGTAATTCCATTTTCATTTTTCCATCCCCAATTTAGTATCCATAAAATACCATATAAACATTTCTACCACAGTTATTTTTCAAGTATCTCATGTGATGGTCACAAAAAACATAGAACGTTTTTATAACTGCCATTTAGATCGGTGCAGTAACGTGCCTCCATCAACCACAGGTAAATTTATCATTATCATCAACGTTTACAGCTGCTTAGGCAAATAATTCAAAAAAATTAGCCTTCATTGTCTTTTGCATTTGACTATCTTTGAAGAGATCTACAAGATTAGGTTATGACAATGTGTTGTCCAATGAACAAGTGTCACATTCTCCTTATACTCTATTCTCTTATCTCTTATGTTGTCTTATCTGTTCCTTTCTCATACCTGAGACTCTAAATACCTTTCATACTCTATGAGAATCTTGTTGAGAGATGATTTCACAAGTAAAAAAAATAGCTTGAGACGATGTATGAAGGAAAATTCATGTTTATTTATTAAAACAATTTAATAATCTATAAAATTAAAAAATCAGGAGGAGTAAAGTTGTAAAGATTTTAAAATGTATTATTACAAACACATTTAAATTGAAATTTTATTTATAAGAATTGGGTTCTGAGGAATTAGTCTAACGGGACTCCACTACTAATTTATGTGTACACTAATAGATGTGTATTCATTGGTTTAAATAGACTAGGCCTACAAGAAATAAAAAACATACAACTCTCTATATATATAATTTAAACCAACAAAATCTGGTTACAAAAAAAAAACCTAACAGTTATCAAAAACTTTGAATAACGAACACTTAAAATTTAACTAATGAGGTAAGTACCAGACGGTGATCAATAATAATGCGTCAATGCAGAGGCAATAATATATAACGTAACACTACCAGGCATCGTTAAAGCAAAGATATATCATTTATAAATTGTAATAAGATAATACAGGGTGGCTTTTGTAACCCTCGATAAATATCTTTGTATCTTCTTCACTCCACTCCATTGCTAAACTTTTACAACTATACTTAACTTATAACAATCACACTAAACTTATTAAACTACACCAAACAACTACAGTTATATCAAATGGACTATCAAACAAGACTGTTTGACAATGAACCATATGCTAGACGTTAGACTTTTGCCAGAACTCCACTTGAGTTGCTGATTTTTGGTGTTACGGAAGGAATTACAGGAGGATATTACGAACCTGCCACACACTACCAAGCGCCGAGCCATAACATCCCTTTTATGGGTTGGGAAAAACCAACAACTGATGGTTCGGGGCTCTGTTCGCCCAGATGCTCGCCACAACGCTCGGATCTACCACACACTACCGTAACATGACAAAATCTGTTACGATTCGGCGCTTGGCTCGGCTCAGGATGCTTATAACAGTTTAGTTTAGTACATTGAAAGCAGTAATTAGTTGATGCTTGCTGTAATTAGTAATGTAGCACTTTTTTAAAGGAAAAGTAATGTCATTGTCTTTTATTCAATAGAGTAATACTTAATTCACACTCTTGTGAACTGTTACTGTGAATTTCAGGATATCTAAAAGTCATTATAAAAACAAAGTATAAAAAAGTTAAATAATAACTGGTAGGCTAAATATATGAGGTATATATACTTACAAAACTATTGACATAATAGGAAATGTAGACATAACTAATAAATACTGATAAAAAATAAAAAAAAACATAAGAGGCGCAGTTAACAAATTTAATACTAACACTTTCAGTAAGCATTTGTAAATTACATGTCATGCTGTTGCCAAAACTAAGTCAGTTATGAGACAACCAATTGAGCACTGACCTTGACTAAGAGGGACATGGTTGCTAACCGCTGTGTAACATAATAAAAATAAAAAAAACATGATTGTGTCATAAATATGTGATTGTTTACCGTTCCAGGGTTAAAATCTTAGGAATATACATGTCTGAATGACTATGCCAACTCTAGATGTATGCACGCTCAAAGAAAGTATCTTTTCAGTTAAAAACATCATGTTTTGTCAAAGCAGTCAGTACCTTTGTAATCTAAACTAATGGTAAGTAGATAAGTGACTCACTGATGCTCGGAGCCATCGTCACTTGAGCCACCTCTAATGGAATGAGTGCTTTCTATACTGGACTGATGGAGTTTGGATGGTGCGGGAGGCCGGAAAGTGAACCTCCTGATATCCATGTCCAAACCACCGACCCCCCCTCCTTCTCTACCACCAGGATCCTGTGAAATAGACCTGGAATGGTGTCTCCTACTGATTCTCCCTGCCCTTGGATCTACCCCTGCTTGCTCTTCCTGTCAACATTATACCTCATAAGTATTCTGTCCTACTTTTGTTTGTGTGAACTTTATTCTATTTTAATGAATTATATTTAACAACACTAAATTCTGTTGTGAAAATATAGTATGCAAATAGCTTACAAAGTACTTTGTAAGCAAGTTAATTTTTTATAAATAGTTTTTTAAATAAATGAATCTAACTTTATTTCAAGCTTTCCAAAATTTGTTTTTAAACTCACAGGTTTAATCAAGTTTGAAGTATTACAGTAATATTGGAAACCGGATTATCCCCTAATTATCGGAAACCCGGATTATCAGAAACTGCATGAGAAAAAACAAAAATTAATTTAAATGAATTATTTTAGAAAATTGTAAAAGAAAATTAATATTATACATATTATTTGTTATGTTTGTTTTGTTTTATACATATTCAATATTGTAAAATCATTATGATAACGTAATGAACAATAATCACCACTAGATAACATCGCCAAATACGATAACATTGTTTAGTAAACAAGGGTTGTGGCAGACAAATGCAGAGCGGATGTGAGTCATGGGCCATTTCCCTACCTTTACGTCGGTGGGTAACCTTGAAATGTCAATAACCCTTAAATTTATAGTTTTATTCTCAGTTTCTGATTGTAAGTACTAGTGCCGCGCTGATATTTACGCATATTGTTTATTATTAAATTTGTTGTTACGTGTTTGTTGTTGTTGTGTTATCTAGTGTGATATGTAGTTATTTTTATGGTTGGTGTATTTTTTATTCAGTAAGTTTTTTAAAATATTTAATAGAGTACTGTATGGATATAATTTCTAATGTCAGCTAAACGTAAAAGAGTGGTTGTAGCCGTTGAATAAAAATTTGAGGCGGTTAGAAGGGTAGAAAATGGTGAAATACTGTGTAAAGTATCAGTTGATTTAGGAGTAGGAATATCATCAGTGTCAGTGTGGGTAAAAAATAAGTCTAGCATGGAAATTACTTTTTTTTCAACCAAGATTTCCATGCTTAGAATAAAAAAATAAAGAGCAAGACTTTAAATTGACTTTGCTCTAAAATGTCGAATTGAAAGTCAATAGAATATGAGGAACTGAATTAAGCCCTTCATTTATGGTTTATATAGGCTAGGGAAAAGGGAACAAACTTTATTACGTAACAAACTGTTTCTTATTGTAATTGAAAAATATTAAAAACCATCGTATAGTTAAGTGATGCTGTAACATGTAATGTAGTTTTAAAATAAATAATGTGTTTTTTCAATAATAATATAATTCAATATACATTTATTACCTACCTAGAATGTCAAACTAACGTAAAATTGGATTATCAGAAATTTCCATTACCGGAAATGGGCCCAGCCCCGATTAGTACCGATAATCAGGGTTCTACTGTACAAACTTATTTTTTCTTTAATTATTACTGTTATCATTATTAAATATGATCATTGAATAGCTTATTCATTCACCCAAATAAAAAAAGTTTGCTTTAAGCCTCCTAGTGATTTGTATAATACTCTTTATAAGTGTTTTTCTTTTTTTTCGCATCATGCAGTATGCTTTTGAAACTTTATAAAATCTTGTTAGGTATAGTTAGGTCATATTACATATTATTTTAATCATATAATCTTACAATTTCTAATTATATTAATTTAAATTCTTAACTTGGAAATAAAATTTGTTAACATTTGATTTTTGCAACATTTTCAATTTTCCACCCACCTAGGATAAAACTTACAAAAAAGCATATATTTATGATAAACAAGAAAATATATTATAATATTATTTTAAAATATAGGCCTATACAGTTCCCAAAGGTGGCAATAATGCATCACTGTATATGACATGCTGAGGGGGCATTATACATTTTTACTAATGTTATACTGTAAACAATTTAAAATTGAAAAGTTCAAACAAATATTTATAAGCCCTTTATACTGTCAATTATTTTATCATAGTTTGTAAGACTTCGATACAAGAATGTTTTGTTCTTTCTGATAAACAGTGTTGTTTGTATCAATCTTAGTTAACAGGTAACTCATGGATATTGAGCATTGCCCCTTGTATCTCGTCACCCGCTCATCAACCAAACGCTCTGAGTGGCTTTACAACATATGGTAAGGTAAATGACTCATCATTCATGTTTAAATTAAAATATTGTTAAAAATATAGCAAGAAAGTCAAATATGACAAAATACATAAATTAAATCTTATGAGGTACAGAATAATAAAAATAATATCATAATTGAAGTACTATCGCCATGTCAGTTTAAAACATTTATTTTCAAAATGAAAAAAAGTTGGAAGTTTCTTTCATATAAGGATTTATTTTAACATACATAGAGGTAAATACATCAAACAAGTGAGGCATCTAATTTTTTTACAGTTTATATATGGTACATCTAAAAGGATATGTACTACACTAATGAAAAACATTTTGTAAACAATTTTCTAAGGCTATTTATTCAGCAGCAACATTAACCATAAATAACTTTTATACTTATAATTGAAATACAAGTAGTAATATCAATGTAGAAGTGATGTGAACTTTATGAATTTAAAGTTAAGAAACTGATCTTAACAACAGTATTAATTTTTGTATTTTGGGGCTGCAGAAAACAATTATATTATAAAAGGCTACATTGATAGACAATTAAGAGTTTTTGCTATGTAGGAAAAGTGTGGGGTAATTTCTTTAGCATCTCTGACTAATCTAAGTTAAAGCAATACAATTGACCATCAACAAATTTTCACAAATATTGTGGAAAGTTTGAAAATATATGGTAATGTTTATTATTTAATTATCAAATTTAGAGCCTCGAAAGTATTGATGTTTAAGGGGGAAAAATTAAAGTTAGGTTATTATTTACTGTTTTTTTTAGGTAGAAATATATAGTAATTCATGATAAAATAATGTTTGGCAAAAGCAAAAGAAAAAACCAATAAATTAAAAAATATTTATCAACACTACATTGTGCCTTCCAAGGAAACGTTAAGATAGCTATTTATGTGTTAAGACATTTATTATTATTTATTAAAATATAAATCTAATGTTGAGGTATTGATATATAGACGTTACTATTTTGTAGCTTGCAACAATAACATTATAAATATTACTTAAAAATAAAATATAATTATTAAAACAACTTTTTTAAATTAGCTTACATCTCGCATGTAGAATGTGATTTCCAAATTGTTTGAAAATGATTGATAAAACTCTGGATACAAATCCAAGACATCCAGAAGATCATCTCTATGAATTTTATGAAGATCACAATAGGTGAGGGCTCTCACATTGCAGCTGGATTTGCCAATTGTTGTATGGGCACAAGGGTTTTCACCAAAAATGTCATCTTTACCTGAAAAAATATCATTACGTAACTGAATAATAAAAACATATTTAAATTAAATTGATAACTACTGTTGGGGTAAAGTTGGGCTTCCCATAATTTCTGAACTCCAATCCCGAACTTTTATCCTAATTTAAAAAAACAAATCCGGGACAAACCCGGACATTTTTAACAGCATAAAACTGCCCTTTAACACTCATGATACTTTTCACTGATTGTTTCTTCTTTATTTCCATTTAACCCTAAAAACAGTGAAGAGTTTGCATATTAAGCGGTAAAATAAGCACAATATATTTATTTTAACCATGTATTTAGCTACGTACGTCCCCATTCGGTGGAGAAAGTAAACAGAAAGAAAGAATTTATTTTCTTATTTACATAATTACCTGCAAAAAACAAAATACATTATTGTAATTACTATTACATAAAAACTAAAACAAAAACAATATGTCTAATAGACATAGACTTAAAAAAAAACTTTAAATAAAGAAAACTAAAACTAAATAATGTCTTTCATGTCCAGGCCTGACACTTTACATAAAATTACTATTACCTATATTAATTTAAAACTATAAAAATTTACAAACAAGTAGAAATTAAATCAATACTTACATTTAAAAATAAAAAATGATTTTGTGTAAAAAGAAAATTTAGGGCCCCACAGGCTTAAGCCTGATTTGAGGTTCCAATACTTAAAATTAAAACTTATTCTAAAAAAGCTTCCGCGATTATAAAAAAGAGAAACATTTAATATTAACAGATATGTTAAATATTAATGGAATCTTATCTGAAAAGAATGGGTTGATTGTTTTTATTGATAAATATTTACAAAAGTGAAGAGCGTTTAAAATGGTTCATACTCACATACATACAAACATACATACACATACACACACATAAACATTTTTTCCTTTTTCTTCTTTTTTCTTTTCTTTTTTTCTCTAAGTAGTTATGTTGAGTAATTTTTCTATGTCTTCTATCTCCAAAAGCCATAATTTTAATAATTTAAAGAATTTTGCTGGAATTTCTATAGATTTTATATGGTCAGGTAGTTGATTAAAAATTTAGGGGCTAAAAAATTGAATGTTTTTGTGAAAAAGGTATTGTTTGGTTTAGGAACAATAGTCTGTTCAAATTTTCTCAATTTCTCTTTGTAGCAATTAATTTGGTAAGGTAAGCAACCACTTTTATTGTAAAAAAGTTTCAAGACTTTAAAAACAATAAATTTTTTATTGGTAGGATTGATTGCATATTGTAAAAAAAGGGACACGAAGGTTCCCTTTTTGAAGATTTTGAAAATTATTTTTGTTGGATGTAAATTACATTTGTATTTGAAGTGTAGGTTCAACACCAGAAAACAATTCCGTATTCTATCTTACTTTGAATTATTGAAAAATATAACATTTTAAAAACTTTTTCATCACAGATGTCTCTCAAAAAGTAAAAGTATCACATCGATTGGTTCAATTTGTTCTTTAGGTTTAACACATGCACCTTCCAATTCAATCCATTATACAGTGTTAATCCTAGATATTTTAAGCTACATGTTTCTCCTACAATTCTACATAAGCTTTTCATTTTGCATCATTCATTACACTCTGAACATTTATAAATTATATCATTAGCAAAATAGATTTTTTTCATATGTTAAAGTTTATAAATTTTGTTTTCTCAACATTCAAAGACATTTTATTTTCTGTTAACCACCACTTAATTGCTTTTAAATCATTAACTAATGAGGTTAGAATCAGTGTAACACAAAGCAGTGTCATGTGCGAAAGAGGTTAATTTTCCTTTAAAATTTCCATCACAAAAGTCGTTAGTATATAACAGAAGCAAAATTGGTCCTAAGACTGATCCTTGTGGGACCCTTGATGAACAGTCACCATTCTGCTAAGGGAATTTTGAATTTTTACACATTGTTTTCTATTAATAGATAACTTTCAAGCCAATCATATGGTGTTCCACAAATTCATATATCTGTAAGCTTACTTAACAAAATTTGATGATCTACAGTGTAAAATGCTTTTTTAATGTCTAGAAACAAACAAGTTACATATTTTCCATCATTTAAACCATTGTAAACTTGCATGAGAAAATTTTGTAAAGCATGTTCTGTACCTATACTATTTCTGTAACCAAATCGGTTGTAGCTTAAAAAATTTATTAAATCAAAATATTTTATTAATTTAGTTTTCATAATTTTTTCAAAACTCTTAGAGAATGTAGAAAGTAAATATATTGGACGATAATTGTTACAAATTGTTTTTGAAGAACTTTTATGGATCAGTATTACAACTGCATTTTTCAGTGTAGTTGGAAAAAGTCCAGACTCAAAACTGAAATTTAGTAAGTAAAGCAATATATCTCTTATTCGGGGAAAATCTCTTTAATTAAAACTGAATTTAAGCTATCAATACCAGGAGAGGTACTATTTCTCAAAGATTTTACTTCAGTCTCTAATTCTTGAGAAATGATTGGTTCAATGTACATGGATTGTAGTTGGCTATGTTTCTTAAATACATCTTATAAATGAGTTGTTCAAATTTGTCCAGTTTGCTTTCACTTAAATTCAAATTCTGAGAGATATTAGAAAAAATGTATTAAACTCATTATAAACAATTTGTGGGTCACTAACAAAGTTTTCATTTATTTTCAATGAGATTTCCTCATTTTTACGTTGCTTCTAGGACATAATTTCATTTATTACATTCCAGATTTTCTTAGAATTATTACCAGAATCCAGAAAGTTATTTTTGTAATAAGAATTTTTCTGTACTCTAATTTGTGATTGCAATTTGTTTCTATACTTAACATAATAAGCTCTCAGAACATGATTTTTTTTGTATTTTGAAAATCTTATTTCTAATTTTTTTTTCATGCATAAAAAATTATTTATCCAAGATTTCAGCTTTTTAACTGGAGTTTTTGGAAGAATTTATTTTTTGCTTTTATTTATTTAAGACTGAAGAATTACATTAAATGTATCATATGCAATGGAAGCATTACCTTGCTGATAGACAGCTGACCAGTCAACATTATCTAAGATAGTATTGAGCACTATGTAGTCAATGCGGAAGGCCGGCTGTTGGGCCTGGTAAGAGCCTGGCTTTGACGTACTCTCATTGATACAAACACAGATACTCAACATGCAGTGGTCTGCTATCTCAACATCGAGCACTGCTGCCTCAACCTGTATTGTTTTACAGTCATTCACCCGTGCAAAAACATGATCGATGCAAGTCTGCGTTCTACCTGATATTCTTGTGGCCTTATCTAGTAATCATTTTAATCCTCTTATTGTCATAGTTAATTTATATCTATGATATTATTATTTTGCAAAATAGTAATATTTTTGTCTCCCACAAACAATAGGTTATTAAATTTTTTAAAACTCTTTTTTTCAAAGTAGTTCTCTAATTCGTTAACAAACATTTCTTTTGTATAATTATTTGGTCTATAAACAGCAAAAATAAGAAAATCATGAGAATGAAATTTTATATTTAAACTTAACCCTCCAGTGGACTCATGTACTTCATTACGCCAGTGGACTCATGGGGTCTTTTTGACCGCATTTTTTTGTTTAGGGTTTTAATAAAGGAAATACTTCTATTTTATCCAAAAAAACACCTTTTATTATTTCAATAACATTGTATACATGATTTATACATCTTAATATTACAATTATATAATAAAAAAACTGAATTAATTAATTTATTTAATTTTTGAAGTTTTGAATGTTTGATATTTTTATAATAATTGTATATTGTTATTTAATAAAAAGTTAATAAAATTACATTTGAATAAGACTCAAATACTGTACAATGCGTATATATACTGTAAAATATACACGCCTTGTTCAGTCGGATGAATTGCTTTCATCTTCTTCGCCAAGACTCTTGGGGTAAAAAAGACCGCACGGTAAAACAAACACACACCCCGAAGCTCGTAAGGTGACTATCTGGTCTCCCTACCCCTCCAGACCTTACGGATGTTGTCCTCGACAAGTAGCAGGAGGGGGGTGTAGTTGTGACTCACGGTCAGCCCTCTGCCAAACAAAATGGCTGCTTGCGGTCTTTTCGCCGGCATGAGTCCACTGGCGGGTTAATAAATCAGCAGCAATAAAATGGCTTTCATGAATACTGGTAATTTTAATATCTGTTTTTGTGTAAACCGCCACACCTCCTGCTCTACAATCAGTGTTACACTTGACAGTTAAGTTGTAGTTTTCTTGAGTAAAACTGACTTTCATTGCTTTTTATCCAGATTTCTGATAAAACTATTATATCAGGAAGCGAATTCATCATATTTAATTCTATTGACAGTAAGTCAACATTTTTCCTTAAACTACAAATATTTGAATAAGCTTACATAATTTTTATTTCACTCAATTTTATTTAAGAAGAAAGTATGTATCGATTAATATATGGCAGAAAATAAATAAAATAACTAGCTATAATGTAACATAACATAGTAATAAAAATTAAATAATATTATTATAGTAAAATAAAAATAAATCCTAGATTAAAATATTTATACGATCTTACTAAGGTCAGCCTGGCATGAGACGTGAATCACTGGTGACTTTTCTTCTCGGCGAAGAAAGATTTTGCCACCTCTGACCCAGAGGTACTTGAAGCCCTAGGACTTCTTCACCTCCCTGGCTGTTCGCGAACAGCCTCCTCCTTGCTGGCGTCAGTGACTCGTTGACGTAGATGGGATAGTCCGACGGAAGATTCATATGTCTTGTAGAGAGTGTTCTCTTGACACAATGTTTGCGAAGCATCTCGTCTTTGTCCAGTCGCCTGACAAATTTAACAATAATGCCAGGTGCTCTGCCGGTCTCGGCCGGCCGCCGTCCCAGTTGATGACAAGTGTCGATCATTTGGTCCGTGATCGGCATGTCTAGCACCTTCCCCACCTCCTTGACCACCCTCAAAACATCCTCATTTGGCTCTTGAGGAATTACATGTATCTCTAGATAGTTGGAACACAAATATTATTGCATATCCTCTAGAGCACATTCCAAGCTGTCGACTTTCTTCTTAAGCTCAATTTTCTCAGCACTGAGCTTATCAATTATTTTCAAACACTCATCCAGCTTAGCAGTTTGTTGAGCAACTATCTTGGTGTTCTCTTCTATTTTTTCTTGTAGACTTTCGTAGGCGGTATTGGTGTCCTTCTCACTCCTGACCTGCATTTCCCGTATTTTGAATGCATTATAACAACCTTCATAATGTACTCTTACATTATGAAATCACATACTCTTCAAATCACATGCTCTTCCTTCTATTTGTAGTATATGTTGGACATCTCCACACCAGGTTATCACTTATGATACAGTCAGTGTCAGGTTTACTCATTTTCAGGCAATTGCCATGAAAATCGAGTTGACAGTCATTACACTTCAGGTATGGCTTATTGGGATTTATTTTACTTACACAAATCCCAAACTTGGACATTTTTAAGTCAGAAATAAAATTATAATATGTAAAAAAAATGTATAACACCCCGTAAAACAAAAATAATATATGTTTAAAAAAAATATCTAAAAAACTTCACTTATAAAACATAACCACAACTGAACACGAATATTCCAGTTCCAGATAACATGACTAGGCACTACCACAGAGCAACTAATAAGGGACCCTTCCACTCTGAGAGCTGGACGCATACTGCTATCTGTTGATTGTTGTGGCAGTTAAGGCTGTTTGGTCAAAATATTTTTTTTCTATTGCAATGTCCTTATATCAGCTATTAAACACCTCCCACGTAGTTCTTTCATTAAAATTATTTTAATAGTTGTAAATTCATCATCTCAAAGATGCAAATTTGGGTTTACTTGGTACATCCCATCAAGAAACTATTTTCCCGATTATTCCCAAATTTAAAAACAGATTCTCACATTACTGGTCTTGCTCATCATTTATTTTAAATTATGTAATTTTACTGCAAATTAGCAAATTTGATTTTAAATAATTAATGTTATATACTTTTTTAATTTTATTACGACGAGAAATACAGCCTCGTGTTTGACATCTTATGCTTTTTAATATCACACAATTTACAAAATCGATTAATTATCTATACTCAACTGGGATATTTACTTTTACTCGCATGTTATATTACAATCCAATTGCTACACACATGTACAGCAAGACACAGCACCAGCACCCACAGGATCGCACTTCAACGAACTCCTGCAATTATATCCTCCCACCAATCCCAGGTGTGTTTCTGTTTGTGAATACCTCGCGGCCAGATGTACAGCTAGCGCTTATAGCAGAATTTAGCTGTCCCTAATGCTGGCTGTACCGCCTTAGCGACTGTTGGAGGCCGTCAGCGTTAATTTACCCTTCTACTAATTTATTACTATCAACCGATATGCAGCTTAAACTAAAATTTAGCGCTCATCAGCTGTTTTGTTAATCCTGGACCGGTTCCCCAAACACAGTCTTCAATCCAGGACTGTCTGCGGGGTAGTCCTGGATGAATGGTAAGCCTAGATATAATTGGATTTATTTAATTCAATGTCAAACCAGTCCAAGCACTATTCCTCTATTCTATTTTAAACCAAGCAAAGCAATGATTTTCATGTTTAATTTTTCATTTGTCTAGACACCTTCCTTTTATTGTGCTCAAATAACTATGATAAGTCAGGAATGCAATTACCTGCCTTTACATATGATGAAGAATAACCAATTATTATTTTATATATATATATAAAACAACACTTAGCAATCTTTTGTGATGTTTTTAATAATTAAGATCGATTTCGGTCTCGAAAGACCATCTCCAGTTGTACAGATATAAGATTATAAAAATACTTAATTATAGAATAGTTTATTTAACATCTGATACAATAAAAATTTAAATAAAAATGTAGATATTATTTAATAATAATGTAATGGAGATATTAACAAATCTTTACATAACATATTCCAAACAAGGATATAAAATTACATAGAGAACAAAGAACAGCATCAAAAATATACTACAACATAATTATTCTACAAAAAATAATGAAAACAAATACAATAATTCAGGAATATATAAAACTAGCTGTACCCGCCCGCTTCGCCGGTCATAATATTGAGTTTGATTTAGAACCTAATAGCTGAAAGAATTCGAGCATTTTTGCTTCTTCTACCAATATTAGATTTTTTAGGAGGCATGTCATAAAAAGTAAACTGCAAAACAAATAATTATTTATTTTTTATTTTCACGTTTCACCACATGTTTTAATTACTGAGGAAAAAAGGTTAATACCTAATACAGATCACCTGATCAAGTAAAGTGTGTGCTACACTCTCAAGGTGAAATGTAGAACTACAATAAATCAAAACATATACACAGTGGCGTAGCCAGGAATTCATTTCGGGGGGGGGGGGCACACACCGGGGGGTCTGGGGGGTATGGAATATTTTTGGAATTTTATTGCCCTTAAGTGCTATTTTAGACCACTTTTCAAGCTCCATATTCTATGGGCACAAACTACACCTTTTCCAAGTTTATTCGAGAAGGTATAGATTGAATTTGCGAAGATATCAAATGTAGTTGATAACATATCACTTGTAAATGAGATGTTTACAATCTGAATTGAACAGCTGTTCTCTCAAATATATTTGTTTTCTCGAATACAAATTGACACTGTCGCAAATACAACTGATAACTTCTGGAAGAAACTTGGAAAAGGTGTAGATGCAGGTTTAAACCATTAAAAGATAACCTTTTATAATTAAACTTAAAGCCAAATTTAGTAGGCCTATAGTGTCAGTTAGTAAAACACAATTTTACCACAATATAGGTTTTTGTGTTATACTTCATTCATAAGTACAATACCTATACACTTGTTTTGTTTTTTGTTTTTTTAGGAGACAAATGTCAATGAATTTATTAAAATTTGTGATATAGGTTTAGGATGCATAATCCTTAATAACTTTCATAAAAGGAATTACACACTAAATTCGTTCAAAAGTGGAATGATTGAAACTATTTTCATACCACAATAGGCTATTTTTTTAGAATACTAGCGGTATACCATGACTTTACCATAAAGACAAATGTCAAGTTTGAAATTATTTGGAATAAATAGGATGATAGTTAAAAATTTCAAATTCATAGAAATCTGAATTTATTAAAGAAAACAACTAATTCTAATTAACAAAACATAATTAATTCAAGAATAAAATTGAGTTGATCTTTTAAAACAATCTTGACTTAATCTCAGAACAAAATCTTCCTCTTCCCACTCCACGCCATCTCGTCAAGGACCTCGTCAGCCGTTATAGGGGCTGGATAGTGAACGGTTAGTAGTCCTAATCCGGTAAGTCTATCGTTTTCCATAGAATTTCTGAGGTACGTTTTGATCCTTTTTAGTGAGGAAAACGATCTCTCCACTTCTGCCGTTGACACTGGTAGGGTAGCAAGAACCTGGATCAAGTAGTTTATGTTGGGATAAAATAGTTTATCACAACTGTCTAAAACTGCCATAATTTGTTGAGGCTTGTCTTTGTTTTCCACTTTACTCCATTTTGTGCACCAAAGTAGATACTCAGATTCGATTGTAGATTGAGTAGTTTTATCTTCGTAGTACAGTTTTAAGTCACTTAGTATCTCAACCTTGGATTTGTCCACATTTTTAGGCAAAAGTATATCAAACCCCTTTAACAATGGTTTGTTTGCTCCAAACCGATCTGAAAGACCAGAAATTAATGTATCTATGCAAGGAACGAAAATTGATCTCCTATAATACTCTTCTGGAGTATTGTGGGGCACATTTTCCCTCTGAGTTTGACGTTTCGATTGCCGTGGAACACTTATTTCAACATCAAAATTATCTTTTAACAAGGTCTCTGCCTTCTTAAAGAGTTTGGAAAACACTTCAATGTCATTTGTCATTCCTTCTTCATTTGTTTCGCGTAGATCTTTTAGAGTCTTTGTGACATCATCAGCGTAATTTATTGCCGATGACAAATCACTTCCCGTCTTCTGAAGGTAATTTGATAAGGGCAAAGTAAGGCTGAACAAAAACTCGCAAATGACCAGGGAAATGAAGAAGCTACACTTTTCCATTCCTAAGAGCAGATTTGACGCCGTAGATGAAACAGCCCTATTACTTTCAGACAACTCCTGGAGAGTTACTATTATGGCTGGCAGAATCTCTAAGAATGTGTTGATGGCATCTTGACGCTCAATAAACCTTGTTTCACATAGTCCCAAAAGACGAGTTTTTTTACTGCTTGGTACTAGCCTGGAAACGTGTTTTTTCAATGAATCGCTGGCTTGTACATTGTTTCTGAGAAGATTTGATACTTCACTTACTGTACCAAGACAGTTTCTTACACAAGGAATGTTGAGTGAATCACTCAAAACTAAGTTTAGTTTGTGAGCTGAACAATGGACATACACAGCTTTTGGATACAACTCTTGAAATCTTTTATGCACACCTGTGATATGGCCACTAAATGTAGAACAGCCGTCATACCCTTGACCAACGACTTTTGTCATATCCAAATTTAATGTATCACAGATTTGAAATATAACATTTACAATGCTTTCGGCTGAGACGTCTACAATCTGAGTGAATGTGAGAAAGTCCTCTTTCAATATTGAGTCTTTTGAGATATGTCGAATGCACAAGGAAAACTGTTCCCTACCTGATATGTCCATTGTTTCGTCTCCTAGGATTGAAAAACAATCCCCACTGTTGATCTCATGTACAAGTTTTCTTTGAATCAAGGTCCCACAGACTTCAATTATTTCATTTTGAATATCTGGACTTAAATAGTTTGCATTTTTAGAACCATTTACCAGATGATGTTTGAGCTTTTCATCGGTCAAAGCACGGAATCGAACCAGCGCTCTGAATTTGCCATCTTTTTCTGTGGGCTTCTCTAATGATAGCGGTCCACTATCACGATGGCCACGAAGAGCAATTTCATTTTCTCCGCAAAATATGATTGTTTCGACGATAGGCCTCAAGTATTCACGGTTTTGCTCCTTAAGTCTAGCCCTTTGAGTGTCAATTAGAGTAGCGACATCGTCAGTTTTACCACTATAAACCTTTAAAAAGTTATCAGCGGCGATGGTTGAAAATTTATGATACTCTGAATTGGCATGAGCCATAAACTTTTCCGATGAATCTTTCCATTTTCTAAATGGTGCTACCACAAGTGAGCCCATTTTCTGATGAGCACCTTTGCCCGAAAATTCAGGCCCAAATGCAATGCAGTGTTTGCAATATGCACCATCTTTTTCCTTTGAGTAAGCCAGCCAAGACCATTTATCAAACCAACTGTGTTGAAACTTCCTTTTTTTATTGGTAAGTTCACTGATTGGGAAGGCAAAGTTTTTATCAGGTATAAATATTTGCGTCAAAATCTTATTTTTCAATTCATTGTTTGTAGTAGACCTACCTGCTGGGCCTGCTGTTCCACTTCCATAAATGTTGTCAACAATGATACCAATGTCCGATTGAGAGTGTTGGTTGTTCCCGGTAGCATCAGTTGTGGTAATGGTAGGCCCAGCTCCTTGCACTTCTTGACTTCCACCCTCACTTTGTAACCTATCAGGAGGAATTTCCTCTGTTTTTAGAGTTTTGGCTTTAAAAAAATGATCAATTGTCCGTCTCTTCATATTGAACACACCACTCTGCTAAATTTCGTCTTTCAACTGACCAAAATACGTAGCACGCACTTGCACATTAACATTACTTACAATCGCACTGAGCAAAACGCAGTTTTTCACTGACACTGGTGGTAATGACGTGACTCGTGGAGCGATCTGTCGGGGATGAGTGTGAACTGTGAGTGCGACGGACACTGAGACGAGCGTTGAGCGAGTGAGAGGTCTGATGACTACTCGAGTCAAAACAAAACATCGGTCATACACATACTGAGTTGGTGGAGTTGTCTTGTCCACTGCACTGCGTAGTCGTAGTGCGTATCTACGTGAATGTCGTGTAGCCTACCCACCCATCATTTACACTACCACACCAGTTGTCCACGCATACAAATATAATTCTGTAGAGGACCTTCGATTGAATGCATAGTACTGATTGTTGTATTATAAATATCAACTATTATTTTATTTTCCTATCCTGGTTAAAAATATAAATACATTTTGGTCCCGAAATTTCGGGGGGGGGGGGGCCTGGGCCCCCCAGGCTCCCCCCTGGCTACGCCACTGCATATACAGTACTGTTGTTGTGAGAACTTCAATCTGCTTATGGCATGTGAAACTACATTAAACCACACAGTCATATGTTTTTTGTAAACAATTCAGATTCTCCATTTGAATAACATGGGATCTTTAGGAGCCTGCGGGGCGGGACCCTGTGGACGGATCTGCATCAAACTTCACAGAAATCATCTCGGGAGTATACAGGACAACATCCTAAAGTTTCATGGTGATCGGTTGGATGGTTTGGCAGCACATAAACTTCAAACATATATATATATATATATATATATATATACTATATATATATATATATACATCCTCTTTTATAAATATAGATTACATGTTCAACTTGCCCTAAATATTACACTGGTCAAACAGGAAGAAGTTTTGGTAAATGATTCAAAGAACATATACCAAAAAACAAACTTCAAAATTTATCAAGGTTTGCTGAACATCAAGAAACCATAATATTTCATCAATAGAAGAAAATTGAGAAATTATCCATTTTGGGCCTAAAGTAAAATATTAGATGCTATTGAAAAGTTTTACATTTACGAAAACACAAAAGAAAATCCATCATTATTAGTCGACGACCAAATAAAATTTCACTCAAATATTATGTTCATTTGTATCATGAAGATGCAAAATTGTAAAGTTATGTATATCTACAACTTATCCATCTACATTTTTATTAAAATTTTTATAGTTTCAGCTGTTGAATTAATTATTCTACAATTAAGTATTTTTATAACCTTACATCTGTACAACTGAAGATGGTCTTTCGAGACCGAAATCGATCTTGATTATTAAAAACATCACAAAAAATGCTGTGTTGTCTTTATATATATATATATATATATATATATATATATATATATATATATATATATATACACATATATTTATAACATATTAAGCAATCTAATGGCTATTAACGGCAACCAATTAATATTATTATTCAAATTAAACAGATTTTAGATGTCGCACAGCGTATGCCAGTTATGGAATCTAACATGATGATGCAATAAATGAAAGGAATTTTTATGAAGAATAGTGAGCATTTAATTGTAAATGAAGAATAAATTGGTTTTTGTCTTTTAAAAATTAGTCTAATTAATTAATAAATAATTTCATACTGATTGATCTGACAAACATTTTTGATATGTATTTAAAAAATAAATACTACAAAAGAAAGTAAGTATAAAAGTCCCCCTCCCATTCGCAGTACTAGAATTAAGCATAATTAGATTATGCTGCTAAACAAAGGTGTGAGGGATTTATGTCAAGTTTTTAATGTTGAAAACCCTCTATTTATTGATAATTAAAATTAATATAAAGAGTAACAATTTGTTACTTACTAAGTATTGCCATTACTACATCATCCTTGAGAATCTCTATGGAGCCTCTAGATATGAAGTACAGGGATGTGAGGACATCTCCTTTGTGAACTAGGGTATCTCCAGGAGGGGCGTGCGTTGTTTTAAACTTCAACGATAATGCTCTGAAAAAAATCATAGTAGTGAAAATATTTTCAAGTAAGTCTGTGGAGCATTGCCAACAGCTGGTTAAGTAAAAGTAATAGTGTAAGCATTACAAAAATGTAGTAATTCAAAACTAATAATATTTTTTAATATTTTAATATAACTTCATAAAACTCTTTTCTTAATCTCGCTGTTGTATGAGCACTACTTGCAGAATACAGTTTTCAATCAATATAAAGAAAAATATTTAAACAAAAAAAATATATTTTTAATTTGTAATAAGGACAAATAAAACAAATCAACAAGAAATACAATGCTGCTGAACATGTTCTTTCTAAAACCAATGATTACAAAAAAATAAAAGAAAACTAAACATTTAAAATTACATGAATAATTAAGGTGTAAAAATTACCTCTACCGAAGAACTGAAAAATATACATATAGCAAACAAAAAGAAACCTCAAAATATTTTAGATGCACTTATAATTACAAATAATCCAGTTTTCAGAGAAAAAGAAAACTCAAAACAAATTCATAATAAACTTAGTAACTAATGTGAAAATATTATTTTTTTTTTTATTTAATTTGCATACTAGAAAAAAATCAAGTAATTTATGAAACGGCCAAAAAACTGGAAGCTCCAAAACATGTTGTCAAATTGATTATAAAAAGGTTCTAAGTTATTACCTTAATTTATAAAGAAGCTGATTTGAATTCCGTAATGTAGTCTAATTTGAACAAAAACCACTGGTAACTGAATAAAAAATAAAATGTTCAAAAAGAAAGCAATAAGAAAGCTTAATGGAAAGGAAAATAATCAGCTAATGGAGTTAAAGCTTGTCTCTCTCTTCTAGACATTGATTTACTACACTTAGAACAAGCTGACTGCTGTCTAGTACTCTTGGTGTATTAATAGAATTGCTTTCAGTTTTTACACATTGCATTTTTAAGTTTGTAAAGATTATTTAAGTATCAAAATAATATTATTCCTCATGTAATATTTTTTAACGACGATAGCTTGAAAAATTATTAAGGTTTATTGAAGAAACTACCTGTTTTTAAATTTTCATATTTCATATAAAAAAACTTCAAGAAGTTGATTAGGTAACCCAGTGGGTAACTTAGGTTGGCACCACAGAGTACAGAATAAGAATAGAGGGAGCATCATCGATACCCATTATTTGAAGTCAGCCGTCGGAGGATCTGCCCATGCAATATGGTTACTGGCTCGATGACACCCTAGCCACGCTTGCTACCACTGCAGAATAAATGGAGTGACAGCCCACGTGCTTTATTTGGCACCTATATATTGGCAGTTATATTTGTTGTTGTTGATTTATATGACGTAATAATGTCATGCTCTTGTATAGCTTTTGGGTGCTTCCACAAAGCAAAAGTGTAATGGTGTCTGTGTGTATGTTACTCAATCATGCAAAAACTACTGAACCCATTCATCTGAAATTTTGCATAGACATTATTATGGTCTCTGGTTAACACATTGGTTTATATTTATTTTGAAATTTTATCAGGAAACCACCCCAAGTGTTCTAATAAGTATCAATGGCAGTACCAATTTGACAATTAATTAATTGTTTATAATAATTTCATTAATCAGCTGTTGGAATAAATAAACAACTTACATAGTTCCGATCTAAATACCAGACCACAACCTAACCACAACCACGGTAACTTATTAGAAAAGACGGAAGGTATCACAACGAGGCTGCGCAGAAGACTGAGACATAACATGGGCGAAATCACCTGGTTTGATTATTTGATAAAATACTGGTAACTAAATTTACTAATCACATGGAAGCATTCAGCTAAATAGCAGGCATTTCTTTACCACTATCAGCTGGAATTGTAAACTAAGGGAATTAGAACAGTTTTTTGTGTTTGTTGATGCCATTTCGCCCATATGAAGTCATAGGAGATGCGCGTGATACCTATCATCTTCTTTCCTAGAGATACCATGACCACAACGCACTTTTGCACTATATAGATGCCAGTAGGTACATGTTTTGTATTACTGAATGTAATAAGCACAATATAAATCAACGTGAACCCCGCACGAAGGACGGGTACTGTGCTAGCTATACATACTAATAGAAAAGTATATTATATTTAAATTTTTAAAATGTACTAAACACTTTGTCAGTGTGTATGTTAATAGAAAATTGGCTTTGGCCTATCTATTATAATTATACTGACATACAGTATATTCTGCTGCTCAGAGAACTAACACATCTCATCAGTGAATAATGTACTCTATACATTACATACCTTTAACAATGTTTCCAAGTGTGTTCGTTGCCAGTTGATTACGAAGTGTATGGAAGTTTCAGGTATTACAGGGCCTCTTAAATATAAATAATTAAAATATTTACTCTATTTCCTGGTTAAATAAGTCTTTTCAAAAACGTAATATATCAATATTGTACACATACATATAATTAACTGTCTTATCTTTTATTTCAATTAGGTCATATTTTAACCCTCTATTTTGTGTTTTTATTCCAAAGGTTCAAAGGCATTTAAAATAATTATCTAAAGTGGAGTCCCAGTAATCCAAAATGTTGTAGTCCAAAAATCTGTTAAATCCGAAACAAAGACTGGCAGAAATTTGGAGAAAATAAAAATTCCACAATTGTAATCAGCACTACTTTATGATTCTGAAAATAATAAGAGAATAATATTTCAAATGCAATACTATAAATAACCATTCAAACAATATATTGGTTTAAAAAATCAGTAAATTTATTTGTTTTGAAGAAGAATATCTTACTCTTGAAACTTATAACCAGCATCTCAACAATATGATGATGTGTGGCAGGATGTTGCTCTATGTTGCACAGTGTATGAGACGTGGTATCTGTGCAGACTACCCCCTGTTAGTAAACAATGTTATATAAACAAGGCTAAGCTTGTAAACAACAATTGCTGATGCCAGAATAACAGTGGAAACAGTGCTGTGTAGGTAGCGAGAATGCCAAAAATGTGCATGGGACTTCTGACAGCTGTGCATGGGACTTCTGTGCGTAAACACATTGTGACGAATTTGTACTGTAAAATTTTAAACGCTTTGTCTGAACTGGTTTTTTTTACAAAGTTCATTCCTCCTTGTTTGTATAGGTTCTTGTTATTTTTAAAAATAATTTAAAAAATGGACTTAATATTACATGTTGCATGTATAAATATTAAATTAAGGAGTTTTTTTTTTAATCTGCTTAATCCAAAAAATTTGCAACTCAAAATCAATTCGATCCCAATTTTTTCGGATTAGATGGACTCTGTACTGTATAATGTACCATACAATTGAATACTGGTTTAATTGTTATGTTTGATTTTTGTAGTGAGAAATACTATACAATTTACTGACTATGGCATATTAAATTTTATCATAACATGAAAGACAAACTGTCAAAGAATACATTATATTAGGGCAGGAATGCAGATGATAAATACATTATATTAGGGCAGGAATGCAGATGATAAATACATTATATTAGGGCAGGAATGCAGATGATAAATACATTATATTAGGGCAGGAATGCAGATGATAAATACATTATATTAGGGCAGGAATGCAGATGATAAATACATTATATTAGGGCAGGAATGCAGATGATAAATACATTATATTAGGGCAGGAATGCAGATGATAAATACATTATATTAGGGCAGGAATGCAGATGATAAATACATTATATTAGGGCAGGAATGCAGATGCTAAATACATTATATTAGGGCAGGAATGCAGATGATAAATACATTATATTAGGGCAGGAATGCAGATGATAAATACATTATATTAGGGCAGGAATGCAGATGATAAATACATTATATTAGGGCAGGAATGCAGATGATAAATCAATACCTTTTACTTAATATTTTTTACTTGCTAAATATTTTTAAATGTTTTCCAGAAGACAGTGATATCAGTGCTATAATAGTAACTATGATAGAACTGATTGATGTGCTGGACTTATGAGAAAGAAGGTGCCCCTCCCCCCCATGCATAGCAAAAAGGTGCTTACCCTTTTCAGACTAACTACACTCTCCCCAACAGATAACAAGATTGATTGGGTAAAATGTTTATTGCAGGACATTCTTTCAAAATGAAGAGTGAATTAAAACAAAAATATGATAGTATACTTTTTTTATAAATAAGGTAATTTTTAGAATTGTTCAAAGCCACTCTATCCTACATATTTTCTAGAATATTAACTAACATCAAAGTATTTACACAATCAAATTTACCAATAGAACATTTAAAAATATGAACTCTCAAAGTATACTTTAACACAATACCTGAGGCACCCGGGTGAAGCACCATCAAACGCAGAGCAATTGGTGAGCAAATTTCGGTTGAGATGAAGGCAAATATCAGCCTGAAGGCACTCGGGGAACCCTTTCAAAACACTATTCATGTCTATGCCATTTGTGTATGTCCATGCATGCTGAAAAACCAAAATCAAAACATCAGTTACAAAACACAGCACGTACACTAATAGACAACTATGCAAGGCTATTACTTTTATTCTTAGTACATTTTAATTGTTCTGTTTTAGAAGTTTATAATTATTAAAAATAGAGTTATAATCTTTTCGTGATATTTTCATCAGCCATAGAGGTTATACTCCTGAGACTACCACTGTGTTTATCATGAGGTGAAATTTGCTGAAACACTACCAGAATTTTGTCAAGAGATATTACTTCTATATCATATGATTCAATTTCAATGTTTTTATATTTGTATGGTAGTTAGAGATAGGCAATCAGTGTCATCTTTGCAGGATTTCAAAACCATATATTTTTAGCTTTAAATAAATAACAGTAACTGATAAGTATTCAGAATGTAGAGTGCAAGAGACAACTAGAATCCCCATCTGAGATGTAACTGTAAGTGACTACTTCACCAATTGGAATAACATTCCAGCAAAGGCCTGCAACCCATATAAACTGGCCAGTGAAGTTAAAAAAATAATTAATTTTCATCATATAGTGATTAAAGTTTAGACTCTTTTACCCACATTAAGTAGGTTATAATTGCTTTTTGACAACAGAACCAACCGATTGTCCTTGGTCAACGTCATATCTGTTTGCAGTGTGGGTGAGTGTGTCAAAGTCTGCTATATGTGACCTGGGAGTGGATAGGTCACTCAACGTCTGTCCTATGTACAAGTAAACATTTAATGTAGACACACAGGTTCTAGAGGTTGCAAAATTAATTACTTGGTTACGTTGTAATCCATATGACATTTATGGTAATGATACATTCCTTTTAAATTCCTAGATAAATTCAGTGGTTTTATATAGATTTAAGTCAATTTAAATTGATCAATACAAAGTAATCAGTGCACAAACCATGCATGTCATGAGGATTACAATGTGACCAAGAAAGTAATTTTACAACCTCTAGAACCCAAGAAAACATTGTTTCAGGAAATAGAGCTCTTTTTCTTGAGTAGTTATAATTCTGAAATTTATGAAAGTTATAGTAAACATTCTTGTCAACTGCATATTAAAATATAAATGAGATACATTAATGGATTTTTGAGTAATAAAGGTGTAAAGTTGATGCACAGTGAAAACTAGTTAAAATTGGTACTTTTATGTACCAACTAACATTAAAATTCATAAAAAACATAATAACATTTTAAAATGCATATATTATAAAGTACAATTAAATTAGGAAAACAAAGTGTGTTTGGATTTTTCGCAGGCCTATAGTTTCTTAGTAATCAATCTTCCAACTTGGGTACACATCATTTCTACGCTGACATTAGATAAATGCTGTAGGTATTAGATCATGACTGAATTAAAATTGCAGACGTTATTCAGTTTCTAGGAATAAAGTTTGCAAGACAATTATTTATGCTAAGCAAACATAATGACTTGTGAGGGATTGATCTTTGGAGGTTTTGGGCTTGACCTTTTCTAGAGTTCTCTATCAACAGGAGGAAGTGCCTAATTATCTCTAATAAAGCAATAAACAAATAATAATAACAAATAAATAAACAGAAATTACATTAATAACCCTTACATATTCATCTATTCTATATAATTGAAGACTCTTCTACACACTTAATGAGTACAAAAAATAGAAAAAAAATGGTGAAAATATTTGTGCAGAAAGCCAAATTTGCTAATGATTACTCTGTGGATAAAACCTGTTGTAAAATATTAATAAACTTGTACAGTATGGCATTGTATGATCCAATGGGAAATATAATACCGTACCTGAAAATATTCTTCCAGCCTTTGGCGCAATGGATTTGGAATCTGATGAAACCTTATGAACTCTCTCACTCTCAGCATCTGTGTGTGATACCTTGCAGTACCGGAATACAATCGTTGAATTATTGCTGATACATTTCCAAATATACTTGCGTACATAAGAGCTGGAACAGGCAACGAGGCAATATTAACATCACATTTTTAGGTTACATATCCTTATTGAAAGGAATGTACCTGTTGCAATTCATATTCAAATATTTATTTATCATAAGGACAGTTTAATCATTGACAGTGTCAAAATAGAGAGTATGCACCAAGTAAGAATTGCAGTAAACCTAAAAACACCTGAGGAATAAAACAATCAATACATTAAGGTCAAAAAGTCAAAGACAAAAGCAATCAATCTAAAAAATAATTTAACTTTTTTGGACGAGATCCTAACTTTCATCTCTTCAAGTGAGCTGATGCTCAATAATAGTTTTGTTATTATTTGTTAACTTTTATTTGACATTATTATTATGGTTTTAACAAATCATTAAAAATATTGTATAGCCAAATACTAAAATTACCAGATTATTTGGTTTTTACCTTGAATACAAATTTAGTTCTAAGATTAGAGAATAGGAAATAAAATAGAATTTGTTATCTTATTGTTTAGTTCCAGAAAAATATGTAGATCCTTTGGTAACCATAGACAGGATTAGAGGCAATGTTCACTGGGTCACACCTCAACCAAAAGACCATTGGTATTGTGCAATCCCATTTTTATACAATCATTCTTTGGAAGAAATATTTAGTAAATTAATTATTCCTTAACTGTTTTATGGAACTAGTGGAACCACCCCTTGGCAGAAATATTAGACACCAGGGCAACATTATTAGAAAATTTTAAAAGGATAGCTACACAATCAACCTGTATTTTAAATTGAAACCAAACAAAATACAACCTTCTAGTTAAGTAACCTTCTAGTTAAGTTAGGCTATTCAATCAAACAACAAGATAAAAATCACCCTAGGATTATTTTTCCTAATAGTATTTGCCTAATAGTATTTTTCCTAATAGATAACTACAAGCTGTGTGTGTGTCTATACTGCTCGACATTTGTCTTTACTAGTGATTTTGCTTCTGTTTGCTAACATTGCCAACACATAAGAAACCACTCTACTTGCATACTTTACGTCAATATGTACGATCTTCAATTAAGTCCTCATGACTGGTTCCTCATCTCTGCTAGTGGCATTAATAAATCATACTGCACTTAGAGTAGCGTACACATACAGTGGTATTGACCCACCCACCCACCCATACAGTGGTATTGACAAAACCCACCCACCCATACAGTGGTATTGACCCACCAACCCACCCATACACGTACAGTGGTCAGATGTAGATGTAGCTGAACAGACATGGCAATCTTCAGATGCCACTGTATGTACAGTAATCAGCTATCGTGGTTGTAGTTTGTCACAGATATAGCTGAACAGACATGGCAATCTTCAGATGCCACTGTATGTAATCAGCTATCGTGGTTGTGGTTTGTCACAGATATAGCTGAACAGACATGGCAATCTTCAGATGCCACTGTATGTAATCAGCTATTGTGGTTGTGGTTTGTCACAGATATATCTGAAAAGACATGGCAATCTTCAGATGCCACTGTATGTAATTAGCTATCGTGGTTGTGGTTTGTCACAGATATAGCTGAACAGACATGGCAATCTTCAGATGCCACTGTATGTAATCAGCTATCATGGTTGTGGTTTGTCACAGATGTAGCCGAACCGACATGGCAATCTTCAGATGCCACTGTATGTAATCAGCTATCATGGTTGTGGTTTGTCACATATATAGCTGAACCGACATGGCAATCTTCAGATGCCACTGAATGTAATCAGCTATCATGGTTGTGGTTTGTCACAGATATAGCTGAACAGACATGGCAATCTTCAGATGCCACTGTATGTAATCAGCTATCGTGGTTGTGGTTTGTCACAGATGTAGCTGAACCGACATGGCAATCTTCAGATGCCACTGTATGTAATCAGCTATCATGGTTGTGGTTTGTCACAGATCTAGCTGAACAGACATGGCAATCTTCAGATGCCACTGTATGTACAGTAATCAGCTATCGTGGTTGTAGTTTGTCACAGATATAGCTGAACAGACATGGCAATCTTCAGATGCCACTGTATGTAATCAGCTATCGTGGTTGTGGTTTGTCACAGATATAGCTGAACAGACATGGCAATCTTCAGATGCCACTGTATGTAATCAGCTATTGTGGTTGTGGTTTGTCACAGATATATCTGAACAGACATGGCAATCTTCAGATGCCACTGTATGTAATTAGCTATCGTGGTTGTGGTTTGTCACAGATATAGCTGAACAGACATGGCAATCTTCAGATGCCACTGTATGTAATCAGCTATCATGGTTGTGGTTTGTCACAGATGTAGCCGAACCGACATGGCAATCTTCAGATGCCACTGTATGTAATCAGCTATCATGGTTGTGGTTTGTCACAGATATAGCTGAACCGACATGGCAATCTTCAGATGCCACTGTATGTAATCAGCTATCATGGTTGTGGTTTGTCACAGATATAGCTGAACAGACATGGCAATCTTCAGATGCCACTGTATGTAATCAGCTATCGTGGTTGTGGTTTGTCACAGATGTAGCTGAACCGACATGGCAATCTTCAGATGCCACTGTATGTAATCAGCTATCGTGGTTGTGGTTTGTCACAGATCTAGCTGAACAGACATGGCAATCTTCAGATGCCACTGTATGTAATCAGCTATCATGGTTGTGGTTTGTCACAGATATAGCTGAACAGACATGGCAATCTTCAGATGCCACTGTATGTAATCAGCTATCATGGTTGTGGTTTGTCACAGATGTAGCTGAACCGACATGGCAATCTTCAGATGCCACTGTATGTAATCAGCTATCGTGGTTGTGGTTTGTCGCAGATATAGCTGAACCGACATGGCAATCTTCAGATGCCACTGTATGTAATCAGCTATCGTGGTTGTGGTTTGTCACAGATGTAGCTGAACCGACATGGCAATCTTCAGATACCATTGTATGTAATCAGCAATCGTGGTTGTGGTTTGTCACAGATATAGCTGAACAGACATGGCAATCTTCAGATGCCACTGTATCTAATCAGCTATCATGGTTGTGGTTTGTCGCAGATATAGCTGAACAGACATGGCAATCTTCAGATGCCACTGTATGTAATCAGCTATCGTGGTTGTGGTTTGTCACAGATATAGCTGAACAGACATGGCAATCTTCAGATGCCACTGTATGTAATCAGCTATCATGGTTGTGGTTTGTCACAGATATAGCTGAACCGACATGGCAATCTTCAGATGCCACTGTATGTAATCAGCTATCATGGTTGTGGTTTGTCACATATATAGCTGAACAGACATGGCAATCTTCAGATGCCACTGTATCTAATCAGCTATCATGGTTGTGGTTTTCTTTTTCTATACCAGTGGCATTTCATACTAGAGTACACAAACTTCATCAAGATATAATGGTCCAAACACCTTTGGCAAATTATTAAGTGGACCTCCCGGGATTGGAACCTGTAACCCGGTGTGGTGGTTGGAAGATTAATTTTGTACTTAGTTTTTAGAAGGGTTTCAAGCTTGTTTGAATCTGTCTAGGTTACAAGCTTGGATGTGATTAGAGACTTTTTTACAAGTTTATTTATTACACATAACATAATTTGCAAATAATAAAATGTTTTGTTAGCATAAAAGAGAATATTTAGCTTATTTTTCAGCTGCCAATGTGTAAGTAAGTGCCATTTACTGTATATCTGTACGTCACTTCACATTACTAATATTCATTAGCCGAATATGAAAACCATTCAAAACTAACTTTTCATAAGTTTAATATTCATAAGGTTTATGATAAATGATATTGTAATAAGCTCCATAAATAAAGTTAAACAACAGTTTATATTTTTGAAAATATGTTCTTCTGAATACTATCAGGGTGGTTGCAAACTGTATCAAACACAACACGACTTCCTGTCGTCTTGTGCTGTGTTTCATGGTGGGCGCATACGAATTAGAACACATCAAGAGACAATGGTAGACATCACGAAAGTGAAGTCTAGTTTCTCATTCTTGCTTGATACTCTAGATTAATTTGATCATAAAAATGCAGCTCATACAGTTTAAATAGTTAATCAATCTTTCCTCCTCTCTAAAAAATAGGACAGTAGAAAAATGATAGATTAAATTTTTTTTCAATTGATTCTGAGCAAAATAATGCTATAGCAAATTTGTCTAAGTTCGATCCCAATCAGAATCAATACATTTTGAGAAGGATCAGCTGATAACCACTGGCTGTTCATTTGTCATTGGGCTATTAATTAATGACACTTTCTAAGGAATAGTCGGCCTTAGTCCGTAACAATGACTACATTCGCTCATCTACACTCATCATACTCATTCGAAATCCATATTCTCCCATATCTTAACGATCGGCATCTTATGAATAAATAAATAAAAAAAAAAAAATTGTCACTTTTGTAAAAATATTATTACAATATTTTTTAATGTATTCTTCTCTCTAGAAATTAGACAATAAAAATTAGTGGATTTTAATTTTTATTTAGTTAATTCTGAATAAAGTCTCATAATAGTCTTTAAAAAGTCTCTTTCATAAAAATGTCATTTCACAATTTTTGACTAGAAATAAATATTATAAAATGAGCCAAACCACATAGAGCCTGTATTATATTGTACATATCATAGGCATAGTATTATATTGTATCATCGAAGAATTAAACAGTATAATCAAGTACATAATGAATGATTTTAATGAAATTTATTCTGTATTATGATGCTCTTTTATACTTGTGTTATACATAGTAATATTGTTTTGTATGAAATACAAAAGCTTGTTTATGTTAAAAGCAATAGAAAATCTCTCATCATTGTTATCTTGACTAAACTTATTGTTAGTAATCGGCCATCCTGGTGGTCACCAGTGATGTCCCTGTTGTTTTTCTCCCTAGGGATTGACAGGCGATTTATCAAAGGAGGTTGGGTGTAGTGATGTAGTAATCGACTAGTACCTAAAGTAGTCGATTAGTCAATAGTCTAAAGTAGTTGTATATAGACTAGTCTGTGATATCTTAATTTTAGAGCTTGTTTGAATTTGAATCAGCGTTTGCTTAATAGTTGTTTGTACGACTAGACTAGTCGATTACAGAATTGCTATTAAACGTAATTTTACTTTCATGTCTGGACAGGAAAAACTGGTTGACTAGTTTTCTACAATCAAGGCCATTCAATGGACAAGTAGCGCAAGTGACGAATACTTCAGTCCAGTCAGACCCATCATACGTAAAAACTAGTCAACTAGTTTCAACGACTAGTCTAGTCGATGTTTGAAACTAGTCGATACTTGAAACTAGTCGATACTTGAAACTAGTCGATAGTCCCATCACTAGTTGGCTGCTGACAGAGAGGCTGTTGTGACAGAAGAGTGAGACTGTTTGTTCCAAAGCTGGCAGGCTGATTAGGAAACCGATCTAAGAGGACGTTGGACCACGAGACTCATCAGGGAAGTTTGACCTTGGGTGGAACAAGGACATAGGGAGGTCAGGTTCCCATTTTTTTTTCTGGCCATGGATACTTTCGCTCCTACCTGCACAAGATGGGGAAGGCAGAGAGCTCTCAGTGTAAATAATGTTTTGCCATCTAGGATAGAGTGGAGCACCCTTTTTTCCAGTGTGACCCTTGGGGTCTGAGAAGAGCCACTCGGACTTCGGAGGGCCATGACTTCAATTCCCATCATGTTGTAGGTGGCATTTTCAGAGGAGAAGACATCTGGAGCCGTGTTGCCCAGTATATTGAGGGCATATTTTGGGAAATGAAGGCAGATTTAGATCACTAACTTAGCGATTTGTACTGTAGAATGCCTTGAAGGCAAACAGCAAATAAGCCTAACCTGAAGTAATATGATAAACTGTTCCAGGCTAGTCTTTGTAGAAGAGGGAGTTTTTTTTAAATGGGTAGTTTGGGAAACTGAGAGTCACACACCTTGTTCATAAATAAATTTTTACCTCCTCGCTCCGTAAGAAAATAAATTATTACGAAAAACATAAATAATATAATGCAAAAATCAACAACAGTAGTGAGAGATAACTGTGAACTAATTTGGATGTTATGTTGACATATTTGTGTATCTGGCAGTAAGCTGTACTGTGAGAAGTGGACACATGCATCGTAAGTTTTGTTCAATAGCATTTGTCTGACGAGAAATTTTTGGAGACCTTTGCCAAAACGCCTTGTGAGCCTAACGATGTCTGATGATGTTTTTTCTACATATTGAGGCGGTATGTAGTTGCTCCATTTAAACTCATATAAACTGATGGCTGAAACGTCTAAAGGACTTCTTCTTATTGCTACATTAAAGTACTTGTTATTAGCTATAAAGAAATTGAAGATTGTCATATCGGTTACTATTAGCAATCACTTATAAGTTAGTTTGACACTAATCAGTTATCATATACCAATACAGGTAAAACAGAGAATAGCTCCTTAGTTAGTTCAAGAAATAAATGGAGTAGGTTAGACGCTGATGGCCTTAGATGATATCTCACTTGAAAATGGCAGCCAGTTAATCTAAATGGTGGCATTTTGCCAAAGTTTGTACAGAAATAGCAGTAATCTTGCACAGTTCCACTGACATTTCATAAAAGGAATTGATTGTTAAATGTGAATAATGAATGATAATATGCTATACGATTTTAATTTCAAAATAGGGTTGTTTTGGTAATGTATTATTGATTGGTAAATCAACCTTGATAAATGTATAAGTTAGTTTTAAAGAATATTGAGTTGTCATCTAATGGAAAAATTAGATTAGATTCCTTTACTACTTAATATAGAAGATATGTCTTGGTAAGAGTGGTATTAAAATATCCATCTAATTATTAAGTAACTAGAGTTTAAATAAGTCTGGCAGAAGAATTTATGTAAACAAATTTATCTGAAACAATCAGTTGAATAATTATGCTTTCTTAATCATTAACAACATCAGATCCTCCATAAAATATAAAATAATTAAAACATTTAACTAAATAATAGAGTAATTTTAGTTTGTAGGTTCAGGGTGTGGTATAATTTTATAGTTTCATCTTTTTCTGTGTTTTTTTGAAAACGGTACAATATAAGAAATGTTAGATTATGTAAATTAGAGTTTGAGAGATTAAAATGACTTTGTTATCAGTCATTATAAACTATACATAATATAAGTTAATATTTTAAGTCTTTACTTACATCCAACTAGCATAACACAAATTGTAAAAACTTTCTCAGCATCTGTGTTAGGAGCTACGTTGCCGAAACCAACAGACGTTAATGAAGAAAAGGTGAAGTAAAGTGCTGTAATGTACCGAGACTGAAACAAAACAAATAATAGATAACAAATAGATAGTTGTTCAGATTATTTTTGTATGCAATACTTTCATAGTTGGTCTTTGTTATCTATGTATGTCTCCTGCTGGAAAAATACTGTCACAATATTTTCTAATAGAAGCATATCAATGAAGTAATTTACCTTATAAGAGAAAATTTTAGGGCTCTACCCGCACTCTCATTCCCACAAACCCACAACATTCTAGTAAGCAATAACTTGATCACAATATGAAAGAAGCTAAAAGGTGAAAAGTGATTATAATGGAAATGTTTTACTAATCAATGTTGTTCTCTGATCAGGCATGCCTTTAAATTAAGAGGAGAAAAACTATCAGCATTCTTTCATAGGCTGTCAATAATCAAGGAATACTCCAGCCAAAATGCTACTATACCAAAACTAGGTGGTGTATTGTTACCACCACATGAGCACAGGTGAGTCATTACCACCATACCAGAATGGGTGGATTACCTCTGTACATGTATGGGTGGGAGGGTGGGTTTTTATAACTTTCCTTACCAGTGATTGAATAAAGTTATAGAATACAATCCTAAACATTTATAAATATACATTTGTTGTTCAGCTTGATTTTCTTGGAAATTCACATAAGAATTGAAAATTTAATCTGAGCAATTTTATTCTTCATAGTGATTATACCTTTGCTAGTTAGTGCATGAATACAAATATTTATTTAGAGTTGATGCTCAAACATCTTTATTTATAAGTTGTATAGCTGAAACAAGGATGGTTTCTCCATTGATTTTCAGTGAAGGGTATTAACAACTAAAGTTTTTAGGCACAAGACAGGTTATATCATTGCTTTTTGTGTATTTAGTAGTGATTGAGATGAGTGTGCAATGCATTAAAAAGATTTGCCCAATTTACATTATTGCTTGTGGTTCAACTGACCTAGAAGTTCTACTCAGATACTATTGATGTGTAGTAAAACCTTGATATAATATCACCTTGCTAAAAACTCAACAGTTTGAGTAGCACTTTTTTAACATTCCAACAAAATAAAATATCTAAAGAGTGCAGAATTTTATTTTATTTCTGTTAAATCTTAAAAACATGTTAACTTTCGATCATATTGATTTTGTTGTATAACTTACCTTTATTGAAGGCCCGCCGGTATTGTTATGCAAGTAGAATTGATGAGTGTCATTTGCAAGAATGTCGAGCCAGCCGACTTTGCTCTGCAGATGAGGACGCTCTGCATTTCCAATTGCATACCTAAACCAGAGAAGGTATTTAGTTTGCAAGGAATCAGTATGTTTTTTTATTTGTTCTTCTATGTAAACTTTTTTTATAATTGATAACATTCCTTTTTTAAGTAAATTTTGAGGTCACTGATCCAGAATTTCATTCAATATTAAATAGGAAATCTGCCTTTTTCTAACTTCCAGATGAAGTTGCCAGTGGTATCTACAATTTATTTTTTTCCTGTATCGATAATTTTCTTTTCAAATAAGTATGTTGACTTTTTTTCAGTCTTTTGTTTATTATTTTAACAAAGATTTTTCAAATTCTCAACCATTGTATTAGTTTAATAATATTATTAAATCTGTAAAAGAATTAATCAACACATGTAGTAACACAGTAAAAGGTTTAACATTTCTGTATATATATCTGCAGTAAACAGACATTTTTACAGGTTTCAGAATGTATGACTTTTGGGAAATACTGCAATCAAAACAAAGGTGATTTTATTATCAAGATAAAAATAAAAAGAGATGAAGAACAATCGATTTGTAGAATTTAAATGTTTTGATATATCAATTTATGCTGTCATTGGACAGATATATTGAGAAGTAAGTCTTTAAAACAGTTAATTTTTTAATACTATAATGGAAACAAATCCCAACTTTTTAGCCATAATTTACAAAAAATAACAAATGAAAAATTGTTAAAAGAATGCTTACCTTTTTTCAGATTTAAAAAATTTTAAGTTTTGTATTGTAATAATTTTTTATTGATATTGTAACTAAGACTGTATATAAAATACAAGGTAATCATATTTATAGAACCCTATATCTCTTTTTCTAACAAGTCTTGACTCTTTTATGTGTTGAGATGGAAAAGATGAATTGAGTGTCGCTCCACGTACATATTGCCATTAATATGCTGTCATGAATATCTGCCGAATTTACTTTAGTAGTTTTCTTGAAATTCAATATATGCTACTTTATTTTCAAGATTGTGATGTTTTTATGATAAATAATATTCCTTTCTTTAATAAAGGTACAACTATAATTATGTACTAGAAAATGTCCATAAATAAATTGAAATTTAAACGATATTAATTAAAATTTGTGTGAATTATGATTTGTCTTGAGTTAAATTTGATAAATCAGCATTTCTTGCAAACAAGTTTCTGTACTTTGTGCAAAATAATAATAATAAGACAATTAAGGCCCAGTCTACTATTCGAGACTTCAGTCCTCCTCATTAGTATCTACCAACAATTTCAATATTTTAAAACATATTCATTATGGTTTGAACTGAATTTAAGGTATGGAATTTAATTCACAAGAAAGAGTAACAAGTAGCTATAGAATTCAACACTTTTTAATTAAAATTCTATAATAAACTAAAATTTCCTCTAACAAACAGAATAAAATTTGAGGTAATTATATTGAACATTGTTGACATTTTTGGTGGCATTTTTTCTTCACAGTAGATACAGAAAAAAAATATGATAATTTTTTCAGTGGAAAAGCAAAAAAAAAAAAAAAAAAAATATGAAAATGAGGAAAAAGGGAACAATATTTGTTATCATGAATATAACAATGTGAGTACTCAAATTGTGCAGAATTTTATCCTGATCACAAATATTTCAAGGTTTTTACAATCGAACCACTATTTAGCACATTCGCACCGAAAATGTGCCGATTTCAATAAGGTTACATTCTGATAGGATAGGGATGTTCTGATAGGATTATGTTATGTTTGGTTATGTTATATTAGGTTTAGTTGAACCATGCTAGGTTCGGTTAGGTTTGCTTAGGTTATGTTAGGATTGGTTAGGTTAAACCTAAGTAAACTAATGTAACCAAACCTAACATAACTTAAAAAACTTGACTTCAACAAACCTTATATAACCTAACCACACCTAACACAACCTAACAGCTTTTTCAGTACACATCTATTCTTTATTTAAAAAGAAATATGTCTTTTAATGTTTCTTACATCTTTGCTTCATTTACATCCTTCCACAACTATTTTATCCGGTCCATTTTTTAAAAGACATCTGTGCAAAATAGATTCTTCTGATTTACCTTAATTAATAAAATAAGTCTTAAAAATAGTTACTGTACTAGCTAAAAGCAATGAGAAATTGAACATTTGTATATGTGAGGCATAACTTGGTTGGAATGTTATTGGTTATTGTTCTTTTCATTATTTATAATAATAAAATTAGGTTCAAAGAAGTTATTATTAATATTATTGTCACTTTATCAAATTTTATGATAATTTCTTCTTGTAGAATAATATGTAAGTTTTACATTTATTTTTAAGGTGGAAATTAATAATATTATAATACTAACCGAAACTTCAATCATTAGCACATTGGTCCCCAAACCTTTTCCCTCCCCGATCCATTTTAGCCCATACTTTTTAACCGTGACCACGTAAAAATAACTTGCAGCATGATGAGCAGTGAGGGGCTGAGAAAGCGCAGCTGGCTGTGAGGGAGGAGAAAGTTGTCCAAAACAAAGGTGGACAAAGGAGGAGGAGCTGCTACGGCAGTGGCAGACACAGTGGGCAGAGCGGAGGGGTGGGGAGCATCCAGTTCGAGTTGAACAGTGGCTTGAGCATGTATGTCTCGTGTTTTGTTCGCTCGGGTATTGTTTGATTTTCTTCTACTATGGATAAGTTCGTTAAACATGCCAGCCTTCTACTTTTCATGAACAGAAGAGGGGAAAGGTGGGAAAGTTTAGTGACAGTTATATTAAGTATGGATTTAAGGTGCTCGGAAATAGGCCACAGTGTGCTATTTGCAGCAAGTTGTTATAACATGAGAATATGACACCTTCCAAGATGATTCGCCATTTAGAAAGTAAACACATCAGTTTTAAAGATAAGTCAGCAGATTTTTTGAACGTAAGTTAACTGCTTTAGATTACCAGAAAAATTCTGTAGTTCAGTTAAGTAGAAATAATATGAGCAAAAGTGCTTTGCTAGTATCATATCAAGTGGCTTTACGAATAGCAAAGAGAGCTAAACCACACTTGATTGCTGAAGAGCTCATTCTACCTGCTGCTAAGAATATGGTTTGAACTATGATCAGCCCGTATATAGCTAAGAAGCTTTCCACTATCCCTTTGACGAACGATTCAGTGAGGAGGCGCATTATTGAGATGGCTCAAGACATAAAGGATCAATTGAAAACAAAGTTCCAGAAAAGTGAGTACTTTTCCATTCAAGTTGACAAGTCTACGGACGTGTCGAGTTTGACACAGTTTATGTGCTTTGTTTGCTTTGAGAGTGGCGGTAGTGTGGAAGAAGATATTTTATTTTTAAAACCTTTGCCTGACCATCCAACAGGTGAGGCAATGTCTAAAATGTTCATGTCTGCAACCGATTTACTTCAAATTGACTTTCAAAAGTGTATATGAATCCGCAGTGATGGTGCCAAACCAATGACTAGGAAAGCCAGCGGTTTCGTGAGACGGATGAAAAATATCATGCCTAATGCCACTTGGGTTCATTATTTTCTGCATCACCATGTTATCAAGGTCATGCCCACTGAACTGAAAACAGTGTTGAATGAAACTGTTAATTTTGTATAAAGCCTGCCATTACACTGTCAACTGTTATCACAGTTATGCAAAGTATTGGACAAAAACCTCGCCGAATTTTTTAATGACAATGAATGGCTGTTAAAACTTGCTTATTTAGCGAACATATTTCATCATCTGAATAATCTCAACGTTACCTTGTAGGGAAGAGACAAAATCATACTTTTTGCACAAGACAAAGTCAATTTGTTTATAAGCAAATTAGCCACTTGGTCAACCAGGGTTGAGAAGAATATATTTGAAAATTTTGAACTGACAAACTGAGCTTATCACACATCCTTTGATCGAAGTGAAGATTATCTCAACATTGGCAACCTCTCCAAAGTTGGTTTCTTCTCACATGCAAGGTCTACAAAAGCAGATCCTTAGCTACATTTCTGAGGATGAACACACCGGTTGGAACTGGGTACTTAGCCCCTTCAACGAGCAGGCTGTGAACGAGGCAGACTTTAACCCACTGATTCATGACAAATTCATCAAGCTATCCTGTGACAAGATTTTGCAACTGTCCTTCAGCACCTAAGATGTTGATAAGTTATGGCTACAAAGAAGAGCTGAGTATCTAAACTTAACATCAGCAGCACTGAGAATCATCAACATCCTGCCTCTGCGATCTTGGATTTTCTACATTGGTCAACATTAAAACTGAGGAAAGAAATCAACTGGATGTAGAAGACAACCTTATTGTTTGTGTATCTAAACCCCAGCCAAATTTTAAGAAACTTGTTGGCAAAAAACAGGCTTACGTTTCTTACTAAAGAAGTCTTTTTTCCTTGAAGATTTATTAACAAAGTAAGCTATCAAAATTATTAAATGATTCTGTTTTGTTTTAACAAAATCTGTAAAATATATTAATATTTTGTAAATGTACAAAGTTGTTAAATTTAAAACTCTCGATGGCCTTTAAGTACATAGTTCACCATTATTTGTATACACCTCCCGAACCCTTTCTGAACAGCCAGCCACCCCCAGGGGTTGCACCCCCCAGTTTGGGAACCCAAAAACATAGTATTTTCTAAAATCTGATGGTATATTAGTAATTAATTGAAGAATACCTTTAATTTGATACTCTGTTTGGGAATATTAGTTTAACATTACCCAACTTTGGGTTTTGAAGCTTATTTTTTTTATTTGGGAGGCAGAGCCCTCAAAAGTTGTCTCTTCCTAAATACAATGATATAATGTGATTTGGAAGATAGATACCTTTAGTTTGATACCCCACTAGGGCAGTTTATATTAATATTAGTCTTTATTTGTTTTCAGGGTTTTTTTGGGGGGGGGAGGGTTTTATGCCCCTTATTAATTGCCATTCTTAAAATTTGAATGTATATTTGGATTCAAGAGAAAAGTAGTTTTAATTAGATCCCTCACTTCAGTGGATAACATAAGTATTAAAAAATTTTACATTTTTAAAATTTCAGTTTTTGGGCCCCCATACCCCAAATTTTTAAGTCTTCAGGCTGAAATTCATATATAAGGTGCAGGTTTGTTAGGTGTGTAGAACTGTGAAGATTTGAAACTTTTACTCTAGATTTTCCTCAAGTTAGGTTAGAAATACTATTTTTTTTTAAATTTTGCGATAAGAAAGACATTGGGGCAGTTATGGGAGTAAAAAAGGCTGCCATTTCAGAACTATGAAGTTTTTTTCAAAATCACTTCTTATTGCATGCCTTCAATATAGGATCAATCATCCTACAAAATTTCAACTCGGAAATTTAATGTTTTTTGAGAAACAGTGATCAGTGAGCGAGTCAAGGGTAATTGGCTTTTATACTTTATATATAGAGTAAGTTATAACTATTATATTAATTTAGAGAAATGAAGTGTTTATTACTACTAAAAACACATCATGATGGAAATACTTTATTCCAATTGCCTTACTAATTATATGATATTGCTTTTCAGGTTTAGGAGTTTACAATATTGCCATGCCCTCCACAGTCCTACGCCTTAGCCATTAGACCACCCCACACCTGTAACTTATTAGACTTTCTGGTCATGAAAGTTTGTAAAAGTGATACGGGACTGCTTAGTGTCAGTCTACTCTTACTGCTTTTCAAGATAGTGAGAAAAACAAGTTCATAGTCAATATCCCCAATGTTTACCTGTGGAGAAACAACACAATATAAAATAGCAGATAATATTATTTTTGAATACTTATTTTCTTGTAGTATATCCATCCATATAATCCTCACAGCCTCTAAGGAATTTGCAGAGTATAAAACATTTCTAAATGAACGGCATCATAGACTTTTATTTAAAGGTACATCACACCATACATAATTATTCAAACATTTCCCTAGCCTTTTCTTGAAGCACAATCCCAGATGACGTGAGAAAACCACTCACCAAATACAGGCGAGCCAGTGTGCAATAAGGGCAAAAGTTGCCATGAGTAGCAGGAGTACAGCCGCACCATACTCTGAGTAGCGGTCTATCTTGCGAGCTACCCGCACTAGTCTTAGTAGCCTTGCTGTTTTTAGCAGTCCTATCAAAGTTGTTGTCTGAAAAAGTAAATTTATTATTCTGTTTTGACTAAATAATAAATAGTTATAGGTAATCTTAAAGTAAAATAATTGCAATGTAAATGATATTTGCATATATTAAATAAATTGATCAACAGAATTTGAAAATCAAATACCGTACATTAGGATAACACTAGATTTTCAATCATTGTCGATGTATAATTTTGCAAGTTCAAACATGAACTTAGTGTTAAATTTAGTTCAAACTTGTAAACTATGTTCACGATAGGGATTGCAGTTCTAGGGAGAACCCTAGAATGTATATTTTTTAATCAATTGAAAAAAAAACTACCTTTAATATCATTATTATATAACATATCTTTACTTTTTACATTGAAGCACTGTAATCATTAATCTTCTATCTCATCCTTTTGTTATGAGAACATATAAAAGTTGCAAGTCCATTATATTGTTATCTAATTAGTTTATTTTATTCTGATAATGTTAAAGTAGTATCATATATATTGTAAGAACATTTTCATCGTTATTCTATGACAAGCGGGCTGTACCAGCAGCAAGGCTAGAACACACATATACGTTACCTGAAAGTTTTTTCTATTACTGGTTGCAATAACCACCTTATTTTTGTAATGCAAGTAAATTCTACTAGTTCTTATAAAATTATAATTGAGCATACACTGTCCAATGGTTGCTCTGTTGCTTAATACTTTTATACTATTGTTGCTGCGTTAAATAAGCAAAGCGAAGCAAGCTTTAATGTTTCTTTTACATACAACATAATGGCAAACACTTAGTATTGTTTCCTCTGCTAAGAAGATCACATAAAATGTGTATGTTCTAGGCTTAGTTGATTATTCTGGAAGAATTACAATATCTTTTTTACCAAAGCTAATGAAAAACTAAACTAGTTGAATTAATTTATTTTATTTAATGCTTTTTTTCTTTTATAGAAAGGCTGAAATGTGTCCATCCTATTTATGTCATTCATCCATATGGTTCAATTTGTGCCTCAATAGTAGATCACAGAGTACCATTCAGTGACCTACTATTTTCAATAGCTACACTTTTCATTTATCCTATTTATCCATTTGTTATTTTCAGTATCCTGGATTTTCAATAGGCACAAGACTTGTACTATTTTAATCTCTAATTGGCTGTATTATAAACTACTTTAGTAGGTAACACTGATAAAAATTTAATGGTAATGATTCTTTATAATGCTGGACCTTGCATTAGATATAATCAAGATGTAAACCTCAACCTCAAATATAGAGGTCACTTAAAACACTGAATCATTTACCAGAGTACTTATAAAGCGACTGAATATGTGTAATAACCTCTTTATATGTGTAATAACCTCTTTATATGTGTAATAACCTCTTTATATGTGTAATAACCTCTTTATATGTGTAATAACCTCTTTATATGTGTAATAACCTCTTTATATGTGTAATAACCTCTTTGTATGTGTAATAACCTCTTTATATGTGTAATAACCTCTTTATATGTGTAATAACCTCTTTATATGTGTAATAACCTCTTTATATGTGTAATAACCTCTTTATATGTGTAATAACCTCTTTATAATAATTTTACTGCTATTTTAACTAGTGCACAGTGGCATTGTCTGGTTAACATATTGTTATCAATATTTTTATACATGTTTGTGCATCAGAATTTCTTCTAAAAAAGTTTGAGTTTTGATAAATTTTGCTTTAAAATAAAATTTTTAAAAACCAAACAATGAGTAAATAAAAAAAATAAAAAAAAAAATATTAACCTTTTAAAAGGTTCTAACATTTTGGAAAGCACTGTTTACGTTCCCAAAATATGAACTGTTTAATAGATCATTTTAAAAAGTAGTGTGTGAAATATTATTACAAAAATTCAAGTTGAATCATAGTAAAAAATACTCTTTGAAATATTTCAAAATACTGAATATCAATAGTAACTACATCCGGATCTAGTGACCGTAAAATGTATTAAAGGCTGTCATGAAGTATGGAAGATGAGAGATAGCTTGGTGTATGGTGTATACACATGAGCTATTACTGGCAGGAAGGAAGTGCAATGGCTGATCACTGTGGTGGGATATTTCCTTAGAACTGTTGTCGCTTTGCCCCACAGTGTTCATCATCTTACTACAATACCATGAACATGAACAACGTTTACTTATGAGATCCAAACATGTAAATGTCTTTCTTCAATAATTAAACTTTAGTGTATACATTTTCAAAAAGCTACTTTGTTCAATATCATCGGTGGATTGGAAAAAGCAGTATCCATACTTCAGTTTACAATAGATTCCTGAAGACATTACTCCTATCACAATAAGTATTTTACATTGATTTATAAATGCCTAATTAAAAAAATAGTAAAAGTTCATAGGTACAACTTTTTTATCCAATGTTTTAGAGCAGAACAAATACAGTAAGAATATTTTTTATTTTCTATTAGCAGTGGTTATTAAGTAAGTACTAGTCATTTTTCAAACTGGTAATTTTTAACCCCATTATACTTTTACGAATTTACACAACCAGACTTGCAGCAGGAAACAATAACTAAGTTGTTTAAAAATGCTTTCAGGTCTTCAGACACCAAAATAAAATTTTAAGAATATTCTTACTTTTACAGTTATTAATGTGGATAGTTATGTATTTGACATTTGTAAAATTGTCACTGTTAAATAAAGAGATAAGGGGCTGTTCCTAATTTATGTAAAATTTTAGGGGGGGAGAGGTGTTTAGCAGCGTAATAAACCATTTAAAGAGAGGGTGGGGGTGAGGGTGTTTTATGCTATGTCAATTTGTTTGAATTCATTCAAAAAATTTGTTTGTTTTCACTAAAATACAAGATTTTAAATGAATTTGACATAAATCAAAATATGCATGAAAATGGATGAACACATTTTTAGGGGGTTGGTGACAGCGATACATAATTCTTTAGAGGAATTTAGCATTAGCATTACAAGTCTGTTACACATGGGGAGGGGGACTGAAAAGGCTGATTTTAGGGGCGTTTAATACTTAAAATTTGTTTTTTTAAATACAACTTGAAAGAGTTATCTAAGATATAACAATTTTATTTTTCTCAAACATAATTTAATTCAATTGGAAATGAAAGAATAAAAGATGTGAGATTGCTATTATCTTATCCCAGGATATTACTATTTTTGATAACATTGCAATGTAATTATAAGCCTTTTCTTTAAAAAGTTCACATTATCATAAACTCTGTTTGCTATATTTGTTTATCAAATAGAAATGTGTCAGTGTTTGAGCTTGTACATGTATTTCGTGTAAAAGTAAACTGACTCAATTTTAGAAATCCACTTGACATGAGCTTTATGGTGACCACCACTTGCTCTCCTGAAAATTATTTTGGCAATTTAAACATGCCTCCCAAAATGTATACACACATCAAAACACAATCATGTCAGTCTGGAATACATAGGCATGTTTTTATTTTTTTGTAGTTTGTAGCTGATTGAGTGGCTGTTTAGAAATGTAATTACCACTTGTGACTGCTTCAAAAAGCAAAAATTGTTGTGTTGCAAATTTATAATAAATTGCAAACAAACATAAGTATACCAATTTTTATCTACATTAGGCTTAGTTTGATGTTGATCTCCACAAGAGTTTTAATTTTAAGTAAATACCTCATTTCCAACATTTCTATGGTAGATCGGAACTAGTTTACATTTTATTTCATTGTGTATTAGAGACTATTGGTTCTATTTGTATTTTGGTTCCTAATTAACCACACAAAATAAATTCTGTTGGATTTTGGTTGTAATAAAAATATCCTCAAAACAACATTATAATTTAACATTTTGAAAATAAAATGTTAGTAAAATATATTGAACAATCTAGAAAAATAAAAATTTAACACCATTAGAATATAAACACAACAAATGAGTACAAACAATCTTGAAAAAGTCAAATTCTAATTATGAAAATTATTAACAACAATTCAAAACGCAAAACAAAGTTAATAACCAAAATCTATAATATGCAAGAATGTGTCAGTAGAGGAAGCCATCACATTCATGCAGGACACATTCAATCATGCAGACTCAGGAGGTTGTAGACAGGGTGCAGGCACTCACTGCAATGACATTTCTGCTGCTAGTAAGTTGATGCAAGCAGAAAGTGTGATTCAAATTATGTATCTACATTAATAAAGTCACACTTAAGGCATGCTCATTACCGCATAGTGTTGAGTACGAGATTTTAATATCTTGATGTATAGTATATAAAGTTAAAATTATTCTAAACGATTCTGTTATAACTTCTTGAAATTGTATAGGGTTTATCTAGAATAATGATTTTGTACGATAAATATTTACTTAACTCTTTTGTATTGTGAAGAAACAATTAATGTCGTAAACATCTTTTAAAAAATAATGTACTTTAAGGTTTTAAATATATTTTAGAATGTAGTTTTGTGTAAAATTATATGATAAACAATATAAATTGAAATAGAGTAAGTATTGATTTTAGTATATTCGTTGGGAAAATCATTTTGTATCAGCATGTGAAATGGGACGTGCAAGCGTAGCCTGCGTCAGCAGCAGCTATCATCCAGCAAGTGTTAGTTTTCAAGCTCTAACGCAACGCACAACCAGGACTGACCTCATCTGCATCCAAGCCCAACTGCTGAAAGATTCAAAATTGGACTAACTGTTTTACATAATTTAAATGTTTATAAACCACCATCACGCTAATGAAGCTACGCTAGTTTCAACTGAACATTTAGACACCTATTTACAGTTACATTCACATTGAACTATCTGTATAACTCACTAGTATTCAGTTCATATAACTATTTATTGAGACAGATTTTACATTGTTTACCTGTAAAAAGATTTCGACTACAGTTAGTTGAAGATAACATAGCTCCACCATGCAATGGGTATACAACACAACAAGTCTAATCTAAACAATATGGCTGTGAAACAGTTTAGAGAAGGGGCCAGAAAAGACCAAGCATCAATACATAGTAAAAAGGAATATATTTAAGAGTTCACTTATGCTAATCCCATCTTCAGTTTTAAGTTGTTATTACAATGTATCTGAGGATTTTTAAAGGGGATTTTCTTTTTATAATTGCTGAAAAAACTGTTTCTGAGGACTTAAAGGAATATAATTGTATTTACAATAATGATTTTTTTGTCAATTTAAGTTTACCCTGATTGAATGTACTAAATTTTCCTCAGACAAAGAAAAGAGGTACATATCAAGATACTAATTGTTTTGCTATGGTTTTATCGTTAACAAAATTAACGGAATCTATTTGAATAAGTTAAATAATTATAATTGATAAACAAAATTGAACTGCAGGGCTTTTAATTATTAATATTTCATTACATTATGCCATACTACAAATTTATATAAAAAATAACCAATTCCTCTTTTTTGAACGGAAAATCAGAATTTAGATTTAGACATAACAATTCTAAAAACTAGAATTTAGTAAACTAATCTTAACACTTAGGCTGAAGCATTATTTGCATTTTGGTTCTACCTATATTAATTCAATGAACTGAAATGTTAATGTAAAACACTTACTAATCTGTAACTACTAACAAAAATATAAAAATGCAGCATCAAAAAAAAAAAAAAAAAAAAAAAAAAAAAAAAAAAAAAAAAAAAAAAAAAAAAAGCTACACAGCAAAAGCTGTATTAGAACAAATGTGAAAGTGAGATAATGTTTGTCAAGTTTTTCCACCTAAATATTTTTCATCTCCTAATGATAAAATAAAGTAGAAGAAATGGGCATTGGGCATCAGCAGACCTACTAACACAGGTGCTATAAGGAGAAAAAATAAGTGCCAGCGTGGTGGCTCAGTGGTTAAGGCTTCGGACTGCAAAGGGCTATTTCCAAGGTTCAAATCCCCACTGAGCCAATCTAGGTCAGTACTTCACTCATTGAATATAGTTCACGCACAGACCTTCATGCCCATGTGAACTGGCAAGTGAAGTTTTATATAAAAAAAGTTAATGATCACAAATACAAGAAAACATACATCTATGAGTAAAAATATAAGAATATTTGTAACATCTGATGTGACTTTTATAAATTTCTTGTCTTTATGTTAACAGAGTTATTTTCTTGATAAGTTAACTGATGCTCAATCTCTCTCATTTATATTAATTATGGCTAGGGTTGCCATTATTTTTCACCGGCCATCCAGGACACCACTGTTCAAAATGAGTTGGGAGGGATTAGGGATAAGTCAAATTAAAAGACTTGGTGTAATATGATTCTTATCATGTATAAATGTTATTTAATTTATCAAATTCACAAATAAAAACAGGTTATTATAAGTTAAAACTTGACAGATACTGAGTGAGATATCAGGACAAGCTTGTAAAACTGGGACTGTCCTGGCCAAACCAGGATGAATGGCAAGCCTAATTATGGGCCTAGTGCCTTATAACATAAAAAAAAAAACTATTAATAGTAGGCCTATAGAGTTTAAAAAGCCCTCCACCAACAAATTGAAAACACACACACACACACACACACACACACACACACACACACGCACGCACGCACGCACGCACGCACGCACGAACGTGCGCACACACTCACACACACACACACACACACACACACACACACACACACACACACACTTATAATGAAGTGCTATAATGAAGATGTTATAATGAAGTGCTAATAGTTTTGCAATAGATATTTGCAAACCTACTAATTTCCCTAAATTCAGATCACATCCCTGAAACATTTTAATTCCTTTAACATAGAGGTATAAATAAACCAAGGTAATTATAGGGTAGCTAATATTTTAATAATAATAATTTTATAGCTGATTTCTAACATTAGTATCTTCATAGTTATTTACTATTTATTTTATAAAAGCTATTGTCAATTAATATGTTTGATTGATTTAAGAAGAATTTAATGTAATGAAGTTATTAATTATTCAAAATAATTGAGAAGTATATTGTTAGCCTAGAAACACAAATATTTGGTTGTATTGTTAGCTTCAGTGTATATAATTATTAGGAATGGCACAAATATAATATATATATAGAGGGCGTTATTTTCTTTATAATTTTGTACATGTAGAAAATATAATGTTGGAAATAATATCAAATTACTTGAAATAAATAGATTTACTGTGAATAGTTATTTAAGAAACAATTTGTGTTTTAAATGATGTTTTTGTCTTACACATAACCTTAGATATGTAGTTTCAAAACATGTACCCTGCCTGATAGGTAATTTTGAACGTAAATTTAATGTTCAAATCAGGTATCATGAATCCAGGGTTAAGGGAACCATAGTGAAATGAATTTTTTAAAAAGGGACTCAGATCTCTAATAGGATAGCAACAATTTTTTATTGCCTTCTTTTAATTATTATTAGTGAAGTACAAATCATCAAGATATTGGGGATATGTATAAGAGTTTGACAGAATATAACTAAGCCAATGTAGTCACAGTTACTACAGCAACACTTTTCATAGAAAAAAATTAATTAATAGCCTGGAATATATTATTACTTACAGATAGATATATAATGTAAAAGGGATATTTGTGCCAGTAATTCGGTTAGTTAGCGAGGTCTGCTACTACAGCTGGTTTAAACTGCATTACATATACATGGGACTACACTAGCGCTCTACAATGGACCACAAATACAGCTGATAATTTGAGACACAGAATTTAACATTGGATAAGAAATCTATCTGTGTGCTTATAAAATTAATGGTACATGTTTATAAAAACATGTTTATCTAAAGCTCTGAAAAGATAAAGAAATTAAAACTGTTAATAACTAGAGTGAATGCAGCGATAAAACAAATACGGTGAACATTATTACTGTCCTTTCATACTTCACTTTCCTTGTTGGTAGATTACCTTACAATTGTTACATGAAATTATGTTAGTTGTAAAAAGTATCTGGTAAAACACATAGAGTCCCAACAGAGACAGGTTGTAAGTTGTAACCTTTAAGATTTGAAAGTCCATATTTTTGTCCAACTTATCACTTTATTGGTATTTATAATCCTGCAGAATTCAATGTTCATGTTTGAGTTGAACAATTGAACATGAATTTAATGCAACTTTCTACTAAATTTATTTAAAAAATTCAGTCTGGTACATATTTTAAATTCTTGATAAAAATTTGAATTTTTTAACTATCAGATTCATATTTTATAAATATGAAAGATTAGCTTAGTTCAATCATCATTTGTAGAAACTTTTCTACTACATAAACGGACGTATGATGAATTTTTCATACGTTTTATTTTCCTACAGTCTTTATTTTCCTTAAAAATCAATAGATTTTAGAATTTTTATGCTCTTAAAATTTGTATGATTGTGATGTTTTAGTATACTGAACTGTTAATTTCAAAGTAAAAAATAAAATAAAATTTCTTAATATTTCATAGGATTAAAAAAAATGAAATTACCCTTTTTATTCTGATCTTTTGCCCATTTTTATTCATAGACCTATTTTTAAAAAATTGTTGTTTACGAACAATTTACGTTTTTATTAATACTCGCTGAGTGTATATACTGTAAGTTGCTTCATAATAGAAGGCAATATACAAAATATCAGTAACTAAACGTTGACAGTTACTTATTTGAAATCCGTTATTTGAAAGGAATCATTATTTGAAATAAGTTGTTTCAGTATCAAGGGTTGATTTAATATACTACTCTTTCACTAAATTATCTTTAAATCATTGTTCAAAATCAAGATAATTTAAAGACTTTACATTTATGTAAATTTTGTTTCTTAAGTTTATTTACCTGACTGGTAGGGGAAAACTTATTATCAAAATAAACACTAAACATAACATGCCTTAATCTCTGCTATGTTTAGCAGGTTCCTAAGGCACTGACTGAGCACTTGTCAGTTTCTTTAAAGTATTTTTCTTTTATTTACTTTTATAAGGTTATTTAATATCTATAACGCTCATTATTAATGACTAAATACTGTCTTAGTCTAGTTCTGTAAATCATTTTTGAAACTCAACTTTTCCCTGAACATTTGATGATGAATATAAAATGATTCACAAAAGTCAACCACATTCAGGTTGGAATATGTGAATAATTACTACTCTATTGGTTGATTCCTTTTGTTATTGCTGTGAAAAGTTTCTTGAGGAAAAACTATTATTATCTTTATTGGATTTCCTGGCAACGTGATTTTTGAAAGTAAAGGTTGAATGAAGTAAATTGTGGATGGTTTAATTACTTTTATAAAAAAAATAGTATTGATTAGAGAATATTGAACAAATCATTATTCATTAATTCCACAATATCGGGAAAGGTCAAGAAAAAAAAGGAATTCTCATAAATATCTATAACAAAATGACTGGGAAAAAGACATCCAACTTGATAGAGCAACAAGGAGTATTATAGTGAGGTAGTGTTGTTACTCAGCTATTTGGGGACAAAGTCTTGAGGAGATTGTAGCTGATAGGTTCTATGCTCGGTCCTCTTAATACAGAGATGGTGTCTGCTCAATGGTTGCCATCGACGTGGACACAACTAGAAAAGTCTGGGTGTCCATGTTGGATGGTAGTCAAGGTTTAGATGTGTAGGGAAGAGAACTGAGTATCATGCTTGTCAGTTAGCTAACAATCAGACCAACATACTGTGTGGTTCGGATTCCACGTAAAGCTGTAGGACCCTTAATTGGCTAGTGGGCTATTAATAAGCTCTTTCTGAGAAACAGTTGACCTTAGTTAGTGACAATGACTACACTTGTTCATCTACGCTTATCACACTCATTCACCCCTCATAGACGCTCATATCTCTACAATTGGCATTTTACAAATTAATAATGAATTGTAGAGGTCAGAAGGTTTCTGAAAATTCTTCATATACCTTCTAGACAGGAAAGAGAACTGAATATCGTGCTTTTCAGTTAGCTAACAATCAGACCAACATACTGTGTGGTTCGGATTCCACGTAAAGCTGTAGGACCCTCAACTGGCTATTGGGCTAATAATAAGCTCTTTCTGAGAAACAGTTGACCTTAGTTAGTAACAATGACTACACTTGTTCATCTACGCTTATCACACTCATTCACCCCTCATAGACGCTCATATCTCTACAATTGGCATCTTACAAATGAATAATGAATTTTAAAGGTTTCTGAAAATTCTTCATATATATATGGGTGTCAATGGAGATGATGGTTGGCCATCGTAAGTTGGTAGTTTTGGAGTTGGGAGGAACTGACTATCAATCAAATACTATGTGGTTTGTGTTCCACAGTAAGCTCTAGACCACTTAGTTGTGCTGACTATTGAGCTATAAATGTCCTCTTCATAAGTGTCAGTGAAACTTTTATATTAACAGAGGCTATATATACTCATCTACATTAATTTGAAAAACATATTTGCCTAGATCTCTAAGTTCAATGTCTTAATGAATAGAAAATTATTTGAAAATTTTGTACATCTGCGTAGGTGAACCTATGAAAAATCTGTTTCATAGTTAGGAAGGAGTGGCCTGAATGTTATAAAAATGATTATCATGTTAATAACATACTTTTATTCACAATGGGTGGTAGAAGTATAATTTTATTATTTGTTTTAATTAATAAATATTAAACAATGTTTAATTGTTAATGCTACTTCTGACCATATGTGAGATGTATTGAAATTATAAGAACTATTTCATTCCTACATAAAATATCATCTAAAAAAGAGGCAAGTTTCGTAGACAAAAGAAATGTTAAGAGTTCATAACGAATTTACTCCATAATATGGTAAGTGGGAAGAGTATTTGTCAATATACTGATGACATACATAATGATGCTTGTATTTAAAATGACTATGACAGGTATTTCCATAGTTGACAAGCTCCTTCTCGACTTCCAAAGTAAAAAGTGCAACTACTATTTTGAATCTTGAATACCAACATAACAGCACAGTGTCGAAAAGAGACAGTCAGATCCTAGAGGTGAGAAATAAAAAGAGCATAATTTATAAATAAGACCGAGTGCCTAGCTGGACAAGCAAAATAAGACAACGGTTCGGAAGTTGAACTTTGGATTAGTTGCTCTTCTTCCCAACAGAGTGTGGTCAGGAAATTAGAGCATTGTATTTCAGATAGTGAGTCTATTTGTGTTCCTATGATTTTTGTAGAAAATGTGTGAACTTTTGACCTATTGTGGACCCAGAGCTAAGGAAAGCTGTGAGGGTAAAGACCTGAAGAACTTGAATCGTATATATGAGGCACAAAAGTTGACGTGACTATGATTCAAGTTTAAGCTTCTGAAGCTCCTACTGAAATTTTGACTCTGGTAAAATTAAATTCAACAGCATTTATGTAAAAAAAGACAACATTTCTCAGTATTAGAGGCTCTTCAAATAAAATGTTAAAACATGGGTGATACGATTAACACATTCATGCTACGTGGCCGTCTAGTCGGCCAAGCGATTGTCACCGGTGGTGGCTGATGGCCATCTAGTCGGCCATACTGCCTCACTCACATTTTTAAATTAGTCTTCGCCCAGCCTTTGCCAGGTTCGCTTGCTAGTAGGTCTCGCACTTCTGCAGTATCCAACGAGTAGGACATAGCTTTCAGTTTCCGTTTACGGTTATTTTTGGAGTTTCTATTACTGTTTTTAATTTGTTTTGTTGAGACATTAAATAAAATTAAACTAAAATATCTAGAATTTACTGCAAAGAAGAAAAAATTCAAAATATTTTATTTGTGTTCTATCAACACCCTGACCAAACTGAATTGTGTTATGCTGCATGTTTTGAAAAATTTATCTCAGATTATACTAATTGTGAAAAAATGTTAGAAATGGACCAGATAATAGTAGTTTTTAATCTTTTTCATTGGTTTTACTTAATTCTTTATATTACTAACTAATTTATTACAAAATAAAGTGGTGTAAAAAATCTTGGAAATTAATTTTTTGGCCAGGGGCTGATGATCAACTAGACGGCCATACGTAAAAATACATTTTTTGTACCTTTCCGCATATATAGACTACTTCTGACAGTCATAAATTGACAGTACACAATAACAAAAATGAATTTAAAAAAAATCATCAGCCTTTGGGGTAAGTTTTTAATTTATATATGCAGCCACACATGGAGAAAACGAAAATAAGGCCTTAGCACTGAATGTGTTAAAAAACAACCCTGTACTAAGTAGCTGTTCCACTTCTGAGCATAGGCGCCTGCGAAGAACTTTTTCTGATAAAGAAATTTTTTCAAAGTAACCAAATACCAATTGGTTCTCTTGCATCTTGGGGAATATAAAAGCAGAGTTGAGAATTGAAATTAAAATACAGTCCTTAAAATTCTCAATCCCTAAAACTGTGTCACTCACGTTGAATGAAGGTTAACTATGGATTGGAAGGGATGCTTTACAAAAGGCATGATAGTTGCCATATAATATGCAATTGACTTGAACATACCAATGATTGTGTGCGTGAAAAAGTAGATTGGTATCCGGATCTGAGCAGACTGTTTAAAGATCAATGAAATGTCACTTTCATCCTAACCCAAATACTGAACTTACTTTATCTGAGATTGCCAGAGATGAATTTTCCTGCAAGGTATGTAACTTGTTGTTTCTCAAAGATGAATCTTGAATACAAAAAGATTAGTTGATTGAAGTGAATTGTGGATATTTATTGAACTAGTTAATTGGGCCCAATCTGGGGTCAAAATGATGGCAATAGGTTTCGTCAAAGCATAATAGTAATGATAAGATGAATTATTCAGGTAAACAATTACCCTCTGATCTGACTTATGTGTAGTTCAAACAGCATGATAGGATTTAATTTGAATTATATTATTATTTATTTTCATTTACTGAAACAAAATGATAAATTACAAAATTAACTAAACTAATTACTGCAAATATTTATTTCTATACAGTTTTGTACATACTAAAATAAAGGTATGGTATCTTTAAAACAAACAAAAATTAAAATTTACATAAACTTATTCATAATTTGAGTGAAAAAATATTGTTTTGAAATGCCCACAACAGTATATACGACACTTTGGCACAAAGCATGTGTGGAGACTAATTATATTGATTGTAAATTGACTAACCTCATCAGTGTCAGACCCGAAGATCAGTAGGTCAAAGGGGATGGCAGCTACCAGGTCAATTAAGAACCAACCCTTCAGGTAGTGGACGGCAATCTTTCCAGGATGGGAGACAACTTCGTCATTATTGTTGACATATGTTGTCCTGAAGTTTATTAGGATGTCCACGATGAAGGTGACATCGACTGAAATCAATCAGCTTGTAAGTAAATATGAACTGTTATTAATTGCTTTTTTTGCATGTTACATTTTTATGTTATTCATTAACAGAAGTCCAAATTAGAGTTTTAATCTGGAATACACATAAATCAATAGCACACCAATTAGCTTGGATCCCTGACAACTACATTGTTAAATTTGTAATAAAAAAATGAAAAAAGGTTCTTACATGTTTTTTATAAAAACATCTAGTTACAAGACATTTTAATGGAACACTATTATTGAATATTAATTATGGTAAATATTAAAGCAGCGTGGAATTATGTCATAGAACAATTGATTTGTTAAATTAGGAGATATCTTATCTTAAAAACGTTAACAGGTGTTTTGGAATGAAAGTGAAGTCGTTGGTTTTTAAGATATTAAGCATTAAATATTAAAAATAACAGTAATTTTAAACGGTAAAAAGTAGAAATTTGAAACTATAACTACATAAGTCTTATTAGTTATTATAAATATTCATGATTATTCTATCGGTATTTTATCCTGATTGGTTAATATTAACAATTGATGGTAAACTTTACCTCTTTTGTTCCGCCACCAATCTTCAGTTTTTTCTTACACAGTGTAAGAATTATACAGTGTATAATACACAATTATACAGTGTAAGAAAAAAACTGAAGATTGGTGGCGGGAACAAAAGAGGTAAAGTTTACCATCAATTGTTTATAAATATTGTATGATTTTTGGAGTTTATACCTAAAGAGGCTAGGAAAATATATTAGATAATGTATAAAATTCAAACAAAAATCATGGATTTTAGGATATACATTCACAGAAACCTTTTTTTCTTATTATTTTGAGTACACTCATATTCCAAAGTCTTGCAATACTTTCTGAACACTCTGTATAACGTAAAAATTTAAAACACATAATTTCCAGTACTAGTTTAAGAATGGATTAAGAAAGTGTTGAATTTGTAAACCTGTATTCTCTAGTTGCTTGTTAGCTATAAAGATTTTTACTTCAAAATAATTGAGTGGTAAAATACTTAGTAGGAAAATTCTAAGGTGGCAGCTGCCGCCCTGGCCATCCCCTAATCCCGCCACTTACTGGACCAGAATCCAATTTGTGGAACTAAATGGAAAGCTATGAACAATGCCATATACAATCACAAATTAATTTTGGCCTTGGGAAAATCACAAATTCATTTGCCATATATTTATGGAGTCATGTTAGGTTAGCTGTAAATTTATTAACTGAATGTGTCCACAAATAATAAATTGAAAAAGATTCATTGATAGGCTTTGCCAATTTGTGAAATCGTTCCAATTATGAATCTTTTTAGACCATAAGGAGTTGTCTTTTTGTCACTATGCAGACTTCTTGCATAATCTTCCTAAAACTGGCTTGATGCACTTGTGCTTCATTGTCAAGACAGGTATGGGAAAGTCTTGAAAGAAAACAGAATTTCAGAAGAAGCTGTAAAATTGTGGTTGTCATAAAGGATTTTAAATCCAATTCTCCATCAAGCTGTAATAAACAAAAGTAATAAACACTTTTTATTCATTAGTATGCAATTTGGTTGGTGGAAAGTGAAATAATCTTGGAATGAAATTGAAATATTTTGTCTGTGCACAATGGTAAGTTTAGTTAACTAAAATTAATTTATGTTTTGGAACCAAAAATCTAGAAAATAAAATAGTATTACCTATGAGATCTATTATAACGATGGGATCATCTCCATACTTCTTATTCTTCCTAGTATTAAAGTCTGGTTCGTTAAGCAGAAAAGCAGCAACATACGGAGTAAAAATGGCGGTGTACATAACTAGCAGCAGGATTATCCAATCCCATACGGCTTTGAAAGGGCTGTAGTGAAGCACTGTCCACTTGTGTATCCGCGGAGATTGTAGCTTGTACTCTGGTAACACGTCTGCGCCCAGCGACAGAACCTGCAAGCAAATACATATATAGGAACAACATAAAAGCAAGGTATAGTTGTACATTAAAGCAATTTCTCTCATAAACAAAGTAGGTTACCTAAGAGTTATGTCTAGAGAAAGCTTGGGCAGGCTTAAATCAGTTGTATTCATAAGGTGGGCAAGCATTTTACAATTGTGGAGAGCTAATGTAATAATTTTGTTTATATGTCATTTATTTTATAGCAAGCGGACATACATTTATAAATTTAATGTATTCAATTAATTTTGTTGATACTTTTTTTATTTAACTAGTATGACATAAGTGACATATTGGTCATGTATCGAATGAAATAAGTCCACAAATCAACTTGATATTCACTTATCATGAAAAGAGAATTACAGTTCTTCACTATATCCAGTTTTCTTTCAACCAGATGTGAAGTCCTCAAAACTGAATGATTTCCTTTAACACCAAATATGGTAAATATTTATTTATTTTTATTTTATTTATTTATAAGACGCCGATCGTCAAGATATGGGCGAATATGGATTTCGAATGAGTGTGATGAGTGTAGATGAGCGAATGTAGTCATAGTTACAAACTAAGGCCGACTATTCCTTAGAAAGTGTCATTAATTAATAGCCCAATGACAAATGAACAGCCAGTGATTATCAGCTGATCCTTCTCAAAATGTATTGACTCTGATTGGGATTGAACTGACAACCTTTAGCACATTAAGCTGGAATTGAACCAACTACGCTACCGACCAATTTTATAATATAGATATAATAATTTTGATCTTTCAACAAATATGTTTGTTAAATTGACTGATAATTTGACAGTTATATAGCTGAGTAAATAATAAATTCATATTAAGACATGCTCAGTCCAAACATATAAGTAAAAAAAAGTTGAACTGTTCAGTTGCCATAGAATGTTGAGCTTTTCAGATGACCACAGAATGCTGAACTGTTCAGATGACCATTGAATGTTGATTTGTCCAGATGACCATAGAATGATGAACTGTCCAGCTGACCATAGAATGTTGAGCTGTTCAGATGACCATAGAATGATGAACTGTCCAGCTGACCATAGAATGTTGAGCTGGTCAGATTACTATAGAATGTTGAACTGTTCAGACGAACACAGATTGTTAAACTGTTCATATGACCATAGAATGTTGAACTATTCTGATGACCACTGATTGTTCATTTGCAATTGGAATATTAGTATAACTATATAACAGATGTTGTTCTTAGTTTGTATTAAGAATGACGTCAGTACCAAAAACCACTAATGCTGTTCAAGCCACTAACGTCTAAACAACACTTAAGTGAGACATCAACCTGTCATTTATTGTTTTAGTTGAAAATTAAAAAAAAATATTTTAATAGTAATAAAGGACTCATGATAAGCCCTGCAAGTTTTGTATGCATGTGCTTTTTATTTTATAAAAATTTATACGTATGTTAAGCACATTTCTGGACTGTGTTTTCTTTAGCTAGTATTCCCAAGATCAACCACCGTCGCTTCTAATTTAGGGAAATTTACCATAACTGCTGGATCTAAGATCAAGACTTTCTTCGGATCAACCATTCTGTCTGCATTGTCCTTTGATCACCACAAACATAAATATATCACTAGAAGACAATTATAAAAGTTCTAATATGAAGAGGCCTTGTGGAAGTCATTAGCGTGTACAAGAGGGAATTATTTCATAGTTTGGTACTAACAAAGTCTGGGACTCACTCATAGGCTGAACTTTCATTGGAAGGGTCCTTTTGAATCTCATTAGTTAGTTTATACATTGTATGGAACACATAAATTAATTATAGATGACCAGATAAGCTATAGTAATTATGTTATTGAATTTATACATTTAGATTAAATACATAAAATATCTAGATATTGTTTGTTGCTTTAATTTGGCTGTTTGACAGTACATTTTTATTTATCTTACTTATTTGCTGATGAGATTAGATATTTTATGGTTCAAAAATAAGAAGAAGTTGGACTCATAATGTTTACTTCAAATCCACCTTATGAAACTCATTAAGGTGATTACATAGAAGGGAGAAAATAAAACAAACTTTTTTTGTGTGCTAAAAGTACTCTCAAGAGAGGATGATTTATGAACAAATTATATTTATGTGAAAAATATTTCTTTCTCACTAAGACTCTGAAAACTAAGATACTGGTCGGTATTGTATAGGTAAATTGTATAATTATTTAGATTGCCGCACATACAGGATAAGTGTATGGGTGGGTGGGGGATCACCTTTTAATGTAATGGTTCCCTCCTGCCAACTGAACTACACTAAACTGACATTAAGAACATAACAAAGCCTATCACCATAGACTTTTCATCAAACATTGGCCAGGAGAGACTATTTGCCATTACCTACAATTTCCACAATTCTTTGCATTCAGTTACTACTGTAGCATGGTTATACCATTGTGTCACAGTGCCAGCTATGATAAAGAAGCTAAGCAATTTGTTTCAACCCTGAAGATTTATGTACAATAGTAATCTCTTAGGAAAAATAATGAATAAATGAATTAATTTTCAGTATTACTTCCGTTAATACAACATTTATAATTGTTGACATTTGACTGGCTATGTATTAAGTAATATGGTCAGTTCATAAAATGAGTAGAAAGAATACAGCATGTCATAGCAAAGAACATTACATTACTTAAGGGTGAATACATGCATTTTATAGAAAGGGTGAGTTTATGTCCTGACACACCTTGATATAATTTAAACGGGCTGAGATATCAATGTGAGACCTTGACCGTTCCTATTATAACACATTTTTAAAATTTTTCAAGTTGTTAAAATTTTGCCCCTCTTTTCTAAATGGGTTACAGAAGGGCCACTACAAATTTTCAAATGCAAAACGCTCTCATGTGACCCCTCATTTTAAAGGCAATAGAAAAAGAAATCCAATAATGCAAACAAGGAGTCTCTACGTTTAATTTAACAGAGTAAAAGACTAATTTACAATAAGTGAGTTTTATGTCCTGGCACACCTCAATATTATTTAAATGGCCTAAGATATCAATGTGAGACCTTAACCATACCTATTAAAACACATTTTTTCAATTTTTCAAGCTGTTAAACATTTTGCCTCCTTTTTTCTAAATGGGGGTAAAGGGGGCAACTAAACATTTTCAAATGTAAACCCCTATCATGTGACCCCCCCATTTTAAAGGTAATACAAAATAAATCTAATGATGCAAACTAGAGGTCTCTATGTTTAATTTAAAAGAATAAAAGACTAATTTACATTAACAAAATCATTTGCTTTCTTGTCCTGTTTATCTTTATGTCAGTCAACATGCTTTGAAGTTTCCCTTGTTCTCATCTTACCAGTTTCAACAATCTACTTTTGACTTTATTTTGTGTACTACTCATTTGCATTTTATCAGTTCATAGCTTAGGTTGATAAAAATTTTAGTTCAAGCTTACTTTTACAAGTTTACAATGTAACAAGTTTTATTTTTACAAGTTTACCATTTTAGTTCAAGTTTACTTTTCTGACGAATAGTGTTACTTATTCTATTTTAATTATGGAAGGTTTTGAGTTTGAAAGAATTACTGTGTTAATGATGACAGGTTATGTGGACCGTATAAGATCTTACAGTGAATTAGCAGACTTATTCAATGAGGAATTTCCGGACCGAATCAATCCCATAAGGAGGTTTATGGTGACAAGAATTATTCTACAGTTTATTGATACACATTCTGGAAAAGAAATACCCCAGCCAGGAAGGGGTTCTGTAATTAACAAAGGCAAATCATTAGATGTTATACATAATTTAATTTCTTTTTTTAATCCCTTTAAAATAAGGGGTCATATGATAGGGGTTTAATTTGAAAATGTTTAGTTGTCCACCTTTGTCCATCTTTAGAAAAGGGGGACAAAATATTTAATAACTTGAAAAATAATTGTTACTATAGGTATGTATGGTCAAGATCTCACATTGATATCCTAGGCCGTTTAAATAATATCCAGGTGTGCCAGGACATAAAACTCATATAAATGATTTTCTTAATGTAAAATAGTCTTGTACTCTTTTAAATTAAACTTAGAGACCTCTAGTTTATTAACAGAATTGGATTTCTTTTTTTAATACCTTTAAAATGAGGGGTCACATGATAGGGGTTTAAATATGAAAATTTGTAGTGATCCCCGTTTACCCCCCTTTAGAAAAAGAGGGCAAAATGTTAAACAGCTTGAAAAGTTAAAAACATTTGTTATAATAAGTATGGTCAAGGTCTCACATTGATATCTCAGGCAGTTTAAATTACATCCAGGTGTGCCAGGACATAAAACTCAACCTGCATATTTTTACTGTAAAGAAAAGAACAAACATATAGCATTTTATGTAATACTGTTTTAATTAAAACGTCCACAACAAACACATTTATCTGGGATTGGGTCAATGAAGTAATACTTCGTTACTATTTGCTTCCACAAAGCACAGAATGTGCTCTCTGTTTGCTTCCAAGGGAAAAAAGAATTAATTCTGAACAGCATAATTATTTCAAATTAAACACCGGCTAAATTTAAGGAAACTGAGAAAAACCAAAGTTTAAAAACATAAACCATTTCTAAACATTAAAATTTAGAATTTTACAATTATTAATCCTGATTAGTGGCCTAAGACATCTGCATAGTTATTAAAATAAATTTAGATTTAATCATAAATCTGAATTCTGAATTTTATGCTTTTTCCAAGCAAATTTGACTAAAGATCCATTTTTATTAGTGTGGGTTTTGTTTTACTGTTGATCAATAGTATTAAGGAGTAGTATGTAAGTTATTTTCTAAACATTATTCAGAGTTGGTTTGTTAGCCCACTGGTTATCAATAATCATATTTCTACATTTTTTTTATTTCAGAACTTAAAGTAATGCTATTTGATGACTCACCATTATAATCCTAGTGCCATCGAATTTGGCTAAAATTGAGGGCTTAGCTAGGTCATATCCTAGAGCATTCCAACAACCTCCACACCACTTCATATTTCTGCTGTTTTATTAACTTTTTAAGTGTGGTAAAAGAAAGACAAATTAAAAATACATTATCATTCACAAAAAAGTCATCCGCCAATGACGTCGATGTAATGAAGCACAGATCTTGTCAGTGTCAGAAGCAAGAACATATGTTGGCACCAAAAACACTACACCTCTCGAAGATCACATCTCACCTTGCCTTGTCAATCAGCTGATCGCATTCAACACCAACGTGACATTAGCGCCAGCCTTGCCAAGGGAAACCCGGTCCGAGCGGGCCATGCCACATAACTGCCAGCTCTGCTAGACCGTAGAAGAGTTTTACGACATGAGAGAGCCAGCCGGTCGGAGTTCGAGAGGCTTATTTTCAGCGGCCGGGCGGGTAACATTGTCCAGAGGCGCGCGCTAGGCAGCATGTTTAATTATAGGTGGCTACCAAAGATTGATGCGCCGGATTTACGTCACAGTACCGGAAGCTTATGCTAATTATGACGAATTGCGGTCAATCCTACCATTCGGCTTTATTCAAAAGACACGTGTTTATTGAGCTGAGAGCGAAAACACAATCAATCTGCCAAGTAGTGTTTACTTTGGGCTACCTTTCAGTAAACAAGGCTACACTTTTGGACGCCTCTGACAAGTTGTTTGTGGTAACCTTGTCTCTCATTCTGATCTGGAATATTTATTGTAGGAGTCAATGGTATTTACAAAGCTTTAATGGAATGTTTTGAGTAGACATAATGATAGTAAATATGATAATCTTTAAGAACCTTTTCATTACCATTATTTAAACCCCTATATCTAAATCTTTGTTCATATTTTTGTAATGACTAAATTGTATATTTCATTCATGTAATATAGTTTATTGAACATAATATGTACTTTTTTACAGTAATAAAGTTACTACTTTAATAGTAAAATATTTGTCGAATAATCAACACATTATTTTATATAAACTGTATTTTTATGTTTTAAATAATTATAATTTATTAAAATGGTTTAAATACTTCAAGTAGGTACAATGACGTTTAGTACATTTTATATAGTACATTATTTTAAAATAAATATATTATATTGTTGAGTTTTACATAGTTTATTTTGTTATTGAATTTATTTATCTCATTCTCATTGTTATTCTTATCGTTATTTGTTACATTTTTTTATTATTATTTATTACTTGTCATTGATTTGTTACAGTAATATTGTATATGAAAGGAATGTTTCAACATATAAGTTGGTGTGGGGCTGAACATATAGACCTACATGAAATACTTGATAGATATTGAGAGCTACCAACCAGCTAGTGCTACTAGGACACATACCAAGCCCTTACTATAGTGTGTATGAAGTAAACTGTCTCCTGACCCTCGGCTACCTGGGATTGGCCCGGGCCATTCACTAGTTGTCTCAACCAACCACTGAAAGACTCTACATGTCTACGTAAGTATACTGTACTATAGTCTGTATGAAGTAACCTGTCTCCTGACCCTCACCCGGGCCATTCACCGGTTCTCTGAGACGTCCCCACCTGTTTTTATCAAATTTGCCCTTATTTGGTATCGTTAGTCTTATTTTATATATATATATATATATATATATATATACTTTTATGTACTTTTTTATATACTGTCCTGAGAAAATTATAACTTGCTAACATTTTTAATGTATTAATTTGTTATTAATTAGGCCTACTGATTTTTCTGAAAATGTTTAAATGCCTTTTAATTAAAAACTGTGTTAATTTCAAAATTATTGATGGATAAATAGCAAGTAATAGAAATTACAATGTGTTTGCATCTTCAAAATCTGGTATGGATCTGAAGAAGATTTTCAACTGTTATGTATGCTTAAACACTTGGGGTGTAAAGATATGCCCAACTAGTACCTTCGAGACAACTAGGACTGCATACCATGCGTTGTTTGAAAGACATGTACGCTATGGTATCACTGTCTGGGGTGGATTCACTGTGGCCAATCTCAACCGTGTCCTGGTAATGCAGAAAAGAGCAATTAAGTCCAAGGCAGAGCTGTAGAGATGTTTTCAAAAACCTACACATCCTGATGGTGAATTCCATCTTCAACCTAGATACTGTGTTGTATTGTGTGGCCTAAGATCCCCCTAAATAAATTGATGTTCATGAATACAACACCAGACATGCAGGAAACTATGTGCTGCCAGGTCACAGAACAGCCATGCATCAAAAGAAACCATTGTATACAGGAGTGAAGATGCTCAACAAGCTAGCAGACCACTTGAAAGCCGGAGACCCTGTGCTGATGAAGAGGAATATGATGAAGAGAAGTCTGCTATGCAAGGCTTTTTACATCCTAAATGAATTCTTTACTTGGAGATACCACACAGAACAATGAATAAGCTTTTAATTTCACTATGTATATTTTATATCAACGTGATTTAAAATTGACGCTGTAACATTTCATGATGCCAATGTCTGTTGTCTGTATCTTGGCGTTTGAATTACTATTTTGACTTTGAATAGGTAGCTCTAGTAATATATAAAAATAAAGATTTAAGAGTCTTATACAGGGGAACTGAATAAATCATAGAATGTGAACGTCTGTACAACAGTGCATGGCTTGATTATAGAGCAACACGGAACGGATAATCCATTACGGTATTCTCAAAGTTCTTAATACAACCATTTGTGAATTTAGTTTAGCAACATAAAACATAACTTATGTTTTAGCCTTTTTTCAAAGATAAAAACAATTTAGTCTTTTTATTGTATTTTTACAGAACACATAAGATAATTACTCTGTTATTTAACTATGTTTTAGTCTCGCTTGGTTTGTTTTTGGGTAGAGAATAATGAGGGACATGATTCACTCAAATTAAAAATTTAGTAGTCATATAAATAATACAGACTTTCACATAGAACTATGGAGGGCGTGTGATCTTAGACTGTTAAGATTACGTTCGCTTTGAGATCCTCATTGGCTGTAATAGTAGTTGTTTTAAAATATTTTTCTGTGTATGTATGGTCAAGTTTCTATCTACTCAGGGAGAACCGTAGCTGCTGTGATATCACAAACGAGCTCAATAAATGTCAGGAACAATGTGAGAGATGAGAACCTATGTAGTAAGATTAAAATGTACATTCGAGTTTACGGATCCCGATTGCTTGAATCACATAGACCTCTGGGAAACAAGATTGCCCCATTCCTAGTAACGTAACAGTGGATAAGATTATTCTGGCATTGTGTAGGATCCAATTAGGGTAAGTGAGACTAGGCAGAACCAATATAATACAACAGTATTCTTTTTCTTACCAAAGGATATTTTCTTTGTATATGTACTGTGTTATGGCTTAATGTTTCTATAGAAATTATTCTAGGTGTTAGTTTAAATATATATATATATATATTGTTACGAAGGGGCCCATTTCCCTTCGTATTATATGTGGTTTATGCTGAGTACTGCTGAGTACGCTGAGGCAAGAAGAGGGGGAAGACCGGGAGTTGAATTAGAGGACAGACGGAGAGCGGCAGCCGAGCGACCCAGGCGCACCGACGGACCTAGGAGGAGGCGATGGACATCCAACACCCTTAGACACCTGAAGACGTGGCTTACTGATAGGGTAGACGTGGTGTGATTTATGTCCGCGTAGGGAAGTTGTAGAAGTTATACTGGTAGGGACCATGGAGTAGCTGTACCACCCAAAGAGAGAAATAAAGGTAAGAGAAATATTTGTGTTTGGGTCTATTTTATCCTCTGGACTACCAACCCCCTAAGCGACACCCCCTTCACCGAGGGGGACGTGACAATATATATATATATATATATTTGCTTTGCTCCAGTTACTTTAATAAAATTTATGTGTTTTTCAGAAATGGTATTAACATAGGAATTAATGAATGTAAAATGTTCTATCGTTTCATATTTTTAAACCTAAAAAAGGAAAAAAACAATGTTACATTGAAAATGGTGTAAGAATATCTTTTTATACTAAACAACATTGTACAGAATACATAATTTTTAATTAAAAGATAGAGATGGACTGGCTTAAAGGGGCGCAGCAAGCTGGCAGATTCTACAATTTTACCATGGTACAATTTGTACGGTCAGTAAACATTCTCATGGATGTTGTACGATCTGGGGACAGTTAACGTTTATGAGTTACAATTGTACGGTCAGTAAACATTCTCATGGATGTTGTACGATCTGGGGACAGTTAACGTTTGTCAACGTTTATGAGTTACAATTGTACGGTCAGTAAACATTCTCATGGATGTTGTACGATCTGGGGACAGTTAACGTTTGTCAACGTTTATGAGTTACAATTGTACGGTCAGTAAACATTCTCATGGATGTTGTACGATCTGGGGACAGTTAACGTTTGTCAACGTTTATGAGTTACAATTGTACGGTCAGTAAACATTCTCATGGATGTTGTACGATCTGGGGACAGTTAACGTTTGTCAACGTTTATGAGTTACAATTGTACGGTCAGTAAACATTCTCATGGATGTTGTACGATCTGGGGACAGTTAACGTTTGTCAACGTTTATGAGTTACAATTGTACGGTCAGTAAACATTCTCATGGATGTTGTACGATCTGGGGACAGTTAACGTTTGTCAACGTTTATGAGTTACAATTGTACGGTCAGTAAACATTCTCATGGATGTTGTACGATCTGGGGACAGTTAACGTTTGTCAACGTTTATGAGTTACAATTGTACGGTCAGTAAACATTCTCATGGATGTTGTACGATCTGGGGACAGTTAACGTTTGTCAACGTTTATGAGTTACAATTGTACGGTCAGTAAACATTCTCATGGATGTTGTACGATCTGGGGACAGTTAACGTTTGTCAACGTTTATGAGTTACAATTGTACGGTCAGTAAACATTCTCATGGATGTTGTACGATCTGGGGACAGTTAAGGTTTGTCAACGTTTATGAGTTACAATTGTACGGTCAGTAAACATTCCCATGGATGTTGTACGATCTGGGGACAGTTAACGTTTGTCAACGTTTATGAGTTACAATTGCACGGTCAGTAAACATTCTCATGGATGTTGTACGATCTGGGGACAGTTAACGTTTGTCAACGTTTATGAGTTACAATTGTACGGTCAGTAAACATTCTCATGGATGTTGTACAATCTCGGAACAGTTAACGTTCATCAACGTTTATGAGTTACATTTAAATGACATGCCTTTCTAACATGACCCTAAGAAAATCCTTGTGCAAGATTCTATAAATACACTCTCCGCAAAAATATTTTCTGCTATCTCCACAAATGTGGCAGGTAGAAGCTTGCCACATGCGAATCCAACGCCCATACCCACACTGGGAATTTAACTTTATGATGGGGATGAGCTGCTTGAAAGGTCCACCGTAAAGGGACTACCCCAAGTGGATTCGGTAGATTAATGTTACCGAATAAACAAGCCAGATGAATAGATACAGAATAGATAGGACACATGGGATCCATGTAGAGTTGGCATTTAAGTAGAAAATCATATTTTAAGCCAGCATAATGTAATCATTTTTTAAATTGTTAGGACTCAGATTCATAAATCTTGATCTTCTATTTTGAACAACGAAGAATAATTTGGCACTTATACATAAACAGTGTTATCTATATGGGATAAATATATGTGTGTTAGACACAGCGATTGTGTTGAAAATCATAAGTTTTCATTTCATCATAAATTTAACTGTACAGTTTTCGTCCTTCTTTATCATCATATACATGATATATTGGAGTAATATATACTATATTACTCCAATATACGATGTGTTATGTAAAATTGGAGATGTTCGTAAATATTAAATAAATAAACAATCAAATTTCAACTACCAATAACACGAAATCGACTAATTGCATTGATTTTGATATACATATCAAGTGTTATATAATTCTATTATCAGAGGAAAATAAGACTAATTTCTTTCTAAACCCCTGCTAAAATATAGCAAAATCTTTTAAAAGTTATCCTAAACTCAGAAAAATCAACTTAATACTTTAAAGAAAATAATTTACTTATAAATCTGTTAGCAGTGAACATTTATTCCACAATGTTTATATCTCTAATCAGCAAGCCTTACATGAAACTATCATCACTTATTAGATCCAAATAGCTGATTGTTCTGTGAGAACCGATCAACCCGTCGTAACACGTGTGATAATCAGTTTGGATTCTGGTTGGAATTTACAAATTGGCGATTTATCCAAACAGCAACTGCAATCAAACTATTTCACGTGTTATATGCCTATACAGCTGATTTTGTAACCGACGGATCATACATTATTAAAAAAAATTTTTGTGTATGTTTTTTTCAAAGTAAATCATATTTTACAATTTAGAAAGGCGCCAATAATACATTTTCTGTTAGTACAGTTGGTTCAAGCCCAGCTTCATAGCCCGGAGATTACTACTAACTAAGTAAAACTGCACACAATACTTCACAATTAGTACAGTTGGTTCAAGCCCAGCTTCATAGCCCGGAGATTACTTCTAACTAAGTAAAACTGCACACAATACTTCACAGTTAGTACAGTTGGTTCAAGCCCAGCTTCATAGCCCGGAGATTACTACTCCGGAGATTACTACTAACTAAGTAAAACTGCACACAATACTTCACAGTTAGTACAGTTGGTTCAAGCCCAGCTTCATAGCCCGGAGATTACTACTAACTAAGTAAAACTGCACACAATACTTCACAATTAGTACAGTTGGTTCAAGCCCAGCTTCATAGCCCGGTGATTACTACTAACTAAGTAAAACTGCACACAATACTCCACAGTTAGTACAGTTGGTTCAAGCCCAGCTTCATAGCCCGGAGATTACTACTAACTAAGTAAAACTGCACACAATACTTCACAGTTAGTACAGTTGGTTCAAGCCCAGCTTCATAGCCCGGTGATTACTACTAACTAAGTAAAACTGCACACAATACTTCACAGTTAGTACAGTTGGTTCAAGCCCAGCTTCATAGCCCGGTGATTACTACTAACTAAGTAAAACTGCACACAATACTCCACAGTTAGTACAGTTGGTTCAAGCCCAGCTTCATAGCCCGGAGATTACTACTAACTAAGTAAAACTCCACACAATACTTCACAGTTAGTACAGTTGGTTCAAGCCCAGCTTCATAGCCCGGTGATTACTACTAACTAAGTAAAACTGCACACAATATTTCACAGTTAGTACAGTTGGTTCAAGCCCAGCTTCATAGCCCGGAGATTACTACTAACTAAGGAAAACTGCACACAATACCTCACAGTTAGTACAGTTGGTTCAAGCCCAGCTTCATAGCCCGGTGATTACTACTAACTAAGTAAAACTCCACACAATACTTCACAGTTAGTACAGTTGGTTCAAGCCCAGCTTCATAGCCCGGAGATTACTACTAACTAAGTAAAACTGCACACAATACTTCACAGTTAGTACAGTTGGTTCAAGCCCAGCTTCATAGCCCTGAGATTACTACTAACTAAGTAAAACTGCACACAATACTTCACAGTTAGTACAGTTGGTTCAAGCCCAGCTTCATAGCCCTGAGATTACTACTAACTAAGTAAAACTGCACACAATACTTCACAGTTAGTACAGTTGGTTCAAGCCCAGCTTCATAGCCCGGAGATTACTACTAACTAAGTAAAACTGCACACAATACTTCACAGTTAGTACAGTTGGTTCAAGCCCAGCTTCATAGCCCGGAGATTACTACAAACTAAGTAAAACTGCACACAATACTTCACAGTTAGTACAGTTGGTTCAAGCCCAGCTTCATAGACCGGAGATTACTACTAACTAAGTAAAACTGCACACAATACTTCACAGTTAGTACAGTTGGTTCAAGCCCAGCTTCATAGCCCGGAGATTACTACTAACTAAGTAAAACTGCACACAATACTTCACAGTTAGTACAGTTGGTTCAAGCCCAGCTTCATAGCCCGGAGATTACTACTAACTAAGTAAAACTGCACACAATACTTCACAGTTAGTACAGTTGGTTCAAGCCCAGCTTCATAGCCCGGAGATTGCTACTAACTAAGTAAAACTGCACACAATACTTCACAGTTAGTACAGTTGGTTCAAGCCCAGCTTCATAGCCCGGAGATTACTACTAACTAAGTAAAACTGCACACAATACTTCACAGTTAGTGCAAGAACAAGACATGGCAAGTGATGGTTTCTCTGTGTGGTGGTCTGTTTCGGTAGGGATTTAGAAAGGAATAAGTTTCATTTTATTCTCGTGATAGAATTATTTAACACTTGATGTGGATGTCGAACTCAAGGCAATTGTTTGTAATAGGACAATGTTGGTGGTAGTTTAAGTTTGATTGGTTATTTATTTTATATCTACGAATATCTCCAATTTTGCATTAAACTGTTAAAAACGGTTTAATTAAGTTAATACTTTACAATAAAGTAATTATTCTAGTATCATTTTGCCTAACAACGTAGTTTATTTTAATGGTATTAGTTTGTAGTAGTCCCATATGTATTATATATGAGATTAGATTATTGTTATTATTAATACGCTACTGTGATATGGAACAGTATTTCTTAGAACAATTCAAAGATTTTAAATTGTAATAAATCTTTCTCTAAGTACTATTCAGAAACAGAAATGTCTAATATCATTTGTAAATATTTTATCCATAGTACATAAATCATTTACTGTAGTAGGAATTAGTTTTTAAGCTGAAATAATGTACAATACTTTAACCCGTGCATAGTAACTAGGCGTTTTTTGGAAATATCTAGATTCGTCTCTCAATAAATTATATAATCTAGTTGGTTTTCCACATTAAACAATAAATATAATTTATCTTTATTTATGTTAAATAGTAGTAATCTTATATGTTAAAATATTATTATGTTTGAACACGAGTGTGAGACATATCGATCAATTGGGAAGCTTAATTTCATTTTAAATAATTATAAATGTTGTCAGTCAAAATAAGAAACAAAACCATCCGTCAAAACAAATAAAAATACGTTTTTATTTACTTCTAACATTGTTAACAACAACAAATCACGCAGTAAAAGGTGACGAGGGAAATGTGAGAATTTCACTCGATATAGAACAGCTTTCTGTATCAACCCACTTGTGTCAAATCCTAGAAAATCCTCATCCACTTCGTTCTCTGCCAACCTACAAAAGGGAGAGGACTGAGGTTTTTATTTATTAGTTTTAAAAACAATTGTACTACTTGCATCCATATTTAGAAACTTTCACAGACAAAAAATATACGACGTTTTGTAAAAAATTTTCAGTTTTAACTGTTCTTTAAGAATAGCAAATCCACAAATATTCCAAACTGTTATTCCGAATTCTAGTTAAAGTAACAATACACACAGAAGTTTGCAAAAGAAATGTTTGTGGATGTTTCAGCTTTAAGTAAATGAAAACGTTCTAGTTTATATTTTAGAGTAATGAAATCAGATATTTCGGTGGCCTGTTGTATGAGGATGGATTGTATTAAAATGCCATTGTATAATTTAATTTTAATCTATTACAAATATTTTAAATTTTAGAGTAGTTATTGATAATGAGGATGGGAATGCTTAAAGTATGTAGTTTTAGACTTATATATTACGTTTTGTTATGACGTAATAACCTACTCCTAACCTAACCTAAATAAGGAGAGTAAAGAATTTTGTAACCATGTCAGCTGAAACGACATTACTCGCTTGTACTGTAAATACGCCACTTAGAAAACGATCTACTGAACGCAATTGTGTGAGTGAGATGCACTGAGTGGTAGAAGTGAGACAGAGAACTACTCTTCCTCCACTGTGTAATTCTATTTACAAATTGTCATGGCAACCAGGATGACGGAAGGCCTCGTGCTGGCTGTGCAGTAGCAAGCCTCGCCCATTACGCTATTAAAAGCAGTGACCATTATTTGGTTTGATTAACACCGACGAATCAAGCTTATAATGACTAAATCAAATCATTATTTAGTATTCGGATAACAATTAATAATAGTGGTAAAACAATGAATAAGAATGTAAACAATAAATAGCAAATAAAAAAACTTGTATAGTTCATTATAGTTATTATTATTATTATTTTTGTTCAACTAAACACTGTTATGGAAGTTGAACACTTGAGAGTGGAATTTAGTCACGTCCGTGAATTAATGCAGCTCAGTTTCCCCTCTGCTGCTGGAACCCCTAAATGCGCTACATATAATACGCATGTCGCTTACTGTATAATTTGAATTGCACTTGGTAAATGGAAGGAGAGTAAGAATAGAATGTCACAGAGGTGAATGCACTTATATAGAAAATGTATTTTTAATTTTCTTATATTTTAAGTTACATATACAATATTTGGAATTTAAACTACAATTATAAAAGGCACAAACATATACAAAATATTACAGTGCTGTCACGTACTTACATTTTGCATTGCTAATTACATTAGGGTATTTTCTATTTCGTGTCCGCGATTTTCAATAGGGAGAGAGAACAATAGAAGCTTCTCTGAAGAAAATTATACAGGTATATCTTGTGACATTTTCGAATAGTTTTTTCCACGGTTAGGTTACACATCGTTAGATTATGTAAGTCAAGTAGTAGTTAGTAATCCATATAAACAGGTTTGTGATTATAATTCAAGATTGCTGTTACATCCCTATTGTTGACGCATACATGGTTCGGTTTAAGGCGTTAATTTAATTTTTTCAACCTATGAAGTGTACAAGGTTTTTAGATTTACTTGAAATTACAAAGCTAAGAATTATTAATTAATTTTCAATAAGTTTTAACTTGATCAGAAAAGAATAAAATACTATCGGCAAGAAAAGAATTGAGAATCTGGAAAAAATAAGAAGTATTGTTTGGAATAATTAGGAAATCTTGACTTCACATATTCGAATACAAGTGTCAGAAGTATTAAATAACTACAAACATAGATTTAAAAAAATAAAATAAAAAAATATAGCAAGAAATAGAAAAGTGGTATACATAATTCATTCAATACGTACTCTGCAACTACTAGACATCTATATTCTGTGCTAGTAGTAAGCCAAAGGCAAAGTTTGCCTTGAGGTGAGTGAGCGCACGTAGTAAGGACAGGTGGACCTAACACTTTGTTCATAGGGACTGTTGGCGCCCTTTTGGGCTGTTTTTACATTTCTTCCTTGCCCTCGAGGGAGGGTGGGGGTTGTAAACTTTTAGGGCTTTGGCCCTCGAAGTCAATTGCAACCGAGTAGCCAAACAGACCGCTCGGCCGATTCATTGCATTTTTACAAGAGGTTACATACAGTAATCTACATTTCATATTGTTACGTTTACATAGCCCAACAATAAACCGTTCACTTCAAAGTCAGTTCAGTGCTTCATTTTTTAATTTACACCTTTACAGTTTATTTATTAATTGACACCACGTGCGTCCCAGGATCACCGGGCTTTCGTACGTGGAGCCTGTCAAGGACTCTGTAACCCAACGAGTTGTAGTCACAGTCAGCCATCAGCCACTTTGAGTTCATACGGTATACTATATTGCTAGTTTTTATTGTACTTTTTTCATAATTTTATCCTAATTAGTTATAAAAAATACACATCCAAATAACTTATCAAGGCTTTAATTATATTAGTCTATTTTTGTATTTATACTTAATTTAAAAATTACATTATCAACTATTTTTCCATCGTCCTTGTTAAATTGCAGTTTCGACAGCTGTATTAAAATACAGTATTATTATAATTATTATCATATGTTTTGTTTTTGTTTTGGTTCTGGATGGTAAATAAATTTACTCAGTTCGTAATTAACTATTTAGTGGTTTCTTTTTAAACTTCTATTAAAAATAATAATAGAATATTATATTGACATTAGAAGATCAAGAAAAATATTAGCCTACTAATGCCGACTAGACCATGGAAATAGGATCTTCTTAAACCTTGAAATATATAAAATATGGGAATTTGCATTGTACTGTGTTTCAATTTATTGACATTTAGTCGACGATCAGGAAGTTTGTATTCTAAGTTTGTTGTTCTCATTCCTAGAGTCCTAAATAAAAAACCTATTTAATCGCAATAACTTGGAACTCCTCTGATGATGATATCTTATACAAACTATGGCAACATTCATAACTTATTTTTAAATATAGTGGAATATGCAGGATTACACTTAAAAGGCACATTATGTGGATGTTTACAATAACAAAGTCAAAAACTTACTGAGAGCATAACCCCAATGTAAACCCCCTAGCTATTAGTTTGCATTAATGAACATGAATTATGAACTATGGCATTATGAACTATGGCAAGTGTCAAAGTCTATTGAGCACAATTCAAAAGACACGCATTTATTCAATATTTTACTTTTTGGGATGGTAAAATATAAACGGTTGATTTAATTCACTTCAACAAGAATTAAGAAGTATTAGATATACTAAGGTAGAGGGAGGTTTGAAAAAAATCAGTATTTTATCCTTCATTAAGAGCCTCTAGCTTTGGTGATTACATACAAGTAAATATGTGTTGAATGTTTGGTGTCTATGTATATATCTGACAAGTTAAAATATTTCTCATTGTAATTTCAAGAAGTCAAGATAAACAATGGAAATGTTTCCACCAGATTAACAGAGACTCTGAATGTTGGTATATACTCGCTAGTGAAGGAGGAAAAACAAACACTCATTAGAGAAACAGAAATAAAGGAGTACCAACAGTAGAAGTGGGGATGGGGTGGGGAGGCGCATCTCAGTCGGGGCTTTTGTCTCAGCGGGATTTCCCTGCCTCCACCATTTGGCTGAAACCCATTTACGTGTAACATCCAGTTGTATGAACAACTGTTCATAATAGTGAGTTAGATTATAGAGTAGCGTTTCTACAACATGTAAAATACTCACTACGCATTTTTTACTATTTGAAAAAATAATTACACAATAATTAAAATGTTTCTAAAGACAATTTACGTTTTAGTGGTTTGGTTGAATGCTTAAAAATGATTATTGTAAGTATAATAGTGTACCTTATGACGATTGTGGGTTGTATTCATTTATGTTTTGACAATTTAAGGAGCCTTAAGTCAAACAATAATCTTAGCTGGATTTTTTATAGAAATTGTTAGTAAACAGATTGAAGAAGCCATGAATATTACAACCCTAATGACATAGTAAAGATAAATCAGCAAATATATACATAAATATTGTATTTTTTTATGGGGCCACCTTTGGAGAAAACAAGCTTTTGGATGTCCTTTAAGTCTGTGACAGAAACAATGACAGTGATAATAATAGTGACAGTGATAGTAACAATGGCGTAACACGACAAAGACCTTCACAGTAAAAGAGACATTTACAGTAATACTGTAGTAACAATGGCACAGTGACGCGCGAAAGTAGTGAAATTCACAAAAGTAAAGTAAAGTGTCACAAACGACAGTGGAAATGAAAGTAACGATGACAGAGAAATTGACAATTGAGATTCTCATTGATATTGATACTAATACTCACAGTGGCATTGTTAATGACTTTTACTGTGTTAATGGCCATGATAATGATAATGACGAGAAAAAGTAACTGATATCATAAAATGAATCAACTATCTGCAGCTAACAGATCAACATAACACATAAATTACGTTTCTACAAACGATTGAAGACGCTTTATTCTTATTACGAGAGCTGTTTGTCAAGGGTGGGTAGTCCACATATGTTTTAGAGATATTTTTATACTCTGTCCTCCGCTTCGCTAAATGAAGCAGATCGTAAACGGAACATAAAAACGACTTATCACGTGTTAATACCTAAGGGCTATTACATTAAGGAATATAGCTAGTAGAATCGACAGAAGCTGTTATATTGTGAGCATTTATAAACAATTCTCTATTATTTAGAAGTATGTTGCAATTTAACATGAAATTATAACCAGTATCTCTAATAAACAGTAGTTATTTGACACAACTAATTAGTTGAATTCACTATCCATTCTCTTTTATTCTTCATTGCAAGAACAAATAAATAAATAAAAGAATGTTCCATTTAGATTTCAGGTAGAGATATTTTTCAATTTACATCCTAATTTAATCAGTCACTGTGTAATTAAAAGGATGCAACGATATTTTAAAGAGAAGCCAAGCAAAACAATGATTTGAAAATTTATTTTTCATTTAACACTTCTTCTCACAATATATTGGTATGTAAACATATCATGAACATTTTACAGCAGGTAGATTAAATAAACACATAATATGACAAAATAATACGTTAATGCATTTATTCAAGATTCATTTTTCAATCTCAATATTATATTTAATTTTATTTCATTTCACAGAATCACATATTATTTTAGATGGTTTTGTTGAGAAAATAAATATCTTATTAATATTGATGAATGTTTTTGAACCAGGAAAATGCTATAAATTATTGTGAATCTGTGTTCGGATGTAACGTAAACTGGCTCTCTACACAAATCACAATCGACATCATAAACCAAATGCCAATGTCTTATCAGCAATGTTAATTGGATTACTGCAATGTGAACAAATGATTGGATTTCATGCTCTGTTGCAATTTATTACATCATTCGTTATAGAATATAGGAAATGTTTGGAAATAGAGGATATATTTAGAAATTATTTACAAAAATATGGTGAACAAATGGCATCAGTTGAAAGGGTGAAATCACCACAAATAGCCTTACCACTTAAAATTTTAACGCTGACACTTTTGAAATAGTTTATACATTAATATAATATATAACTTGAGATATTTAGACGTATTATGGAAGTTAAATGGGAATCACAACAGGAATTTATCACATGGTAGTAATGAATTCTAAAAGGTTATTTATTAATTAGGCTTAATGTTATGGCAAATATCACATGAGCTAGAAAGGACACCACCAGAAGATAAATAAAAATATAATTCAAGATGGTGTTGGAAGGAATCATTGTCATAGTAATGATCTAATATGTATAATTAGATAGTATAAATAGTTAAATAAGTATATCAGTTTTGACTATATAATAATATTTATCACAACTAGATCATTGTTACCATTATTTCATTTCAACATTATTTCAATCATATATATTAAAAGTATGCTGTAACCGATATATTCAACTTGGTTTCATCACATTCTCTTACATATTAACAATTGCAGAGTATATTTAGTGGTAATAATAACGAATAATAAAGCGTTCGTTATTATTATCTAAACGAGTAAGAAACACTTGTTCGTTAGGTGTACGAAGGTTAGCCTGGTGTTTGGGTCAATGCCACTTTCCAGTGTAAGGTAGGAAACCCCAATATGACCTACGGAATGTCTGTATGTTTGGATTCATACAAAACGTAAAGTTACGTGGACTGAAAATACCAATATTGTGTTAGTTTTCAGTTTCTGGTTGAGCGAGCAAGCGCCACTTCACGGTCCACTGCAGAGGTAACTTTGAATTGATAGTTAACGCAAATTCAAATTCATTGTATTAATACGTTATAACCAGTAGTTATCCTTGTACTGACATCATGGCATGAACAAACTTAAGTTCATAATTATGTTCATGTATGAAACAGTTTGCATAAAATAATCATTATAATTTTATCTTGAATAAAATTAACATTTTTATACCCAAGTTAAGGTTAATAATCATCCGACAAAATATACGAACCTTCTCGTAATCCGTAAAGCAATTTGCAATGCATTTGATTTTTTTTCTTACAGTAAGCTGTGTTAAAAAAACGTACCAAGGATATTAAAAAACATAAATTAAAATCGGCCTTCGCCTTCCTAAAGCTACGCTACCAAGAGCTTGTGTGGTGCCATTCATTTGACTTACAAATGGCTTATTTCAACTAAATTACTCGTTAAGCAAATGTAAGCACGCAATTATAATACGGTTAAAGTCTTCGCATCGGTATTAATGAGCAAGGAATATGTCATTCACAAATGGACGCTGATTAACAGTTTACCTGCCTGATTTCCTTCTTGGTTCCCTTAACCACATTACACCTTGATTCAGTTATGATCTAGCTGAATTTATAAGTATTGTTTTGAGATACTGAAGCAGAATATAAAAACACGTGGTGTACTGAAATATAATATACAGTAGAGCCTCGTTATCCGACATGCTGTTATTCGACATTCCGTTTCAACCGACATACCCGTCCCGAAATCACCACCGTAAAACAAGTCCGATTTTCCAAGATTGTGTACTGTATTACGTGAATTACGTAACAATGCAATACTGCAATAAGTAACTGATCCGCAACTGTATTTTTGAATGAGCAGATACAGTAATTTTGTTGCTTACTGTCCAACCTTACGTTCAGTTTTAGCGCCGGCTGTACCCTGTGACAAAAGTATTTAAAAACAATAGTAATTTAAATTTAAATTCTATTAGTTATTTGTAAGTCAACAGTATTTAATAGATGTTCAAATATTATGCATTATTATTTAATCAAAGTTAAGTCGTTGATCGTAGAAATTATGATTACCCACCTACTTGCCTCTACACGTAGAGTGGTGTGGTCCCACCCACCCAACCTAACACATATAGTAGCACTTAACCACCTACTTGCCTCTACACGTAGAGTGGTGTGGTCCCACCCACCCAACCTTACACATATAGTTGTACTGACCCACCCGCCCGCTCTCACTTGTACAGTAGTATTTAATGGCGTTGACCCTCCTACACACTCTTCAGATACTGACGTTGACCCACACACCCGGCAGACAGAAACAACTGGCGTAGACCCACCCTGTTGATAGTTACAACTGACGTTTACCCACCCGTCCACCCTGCAGACATATACAACTGACGTTTACCCTGCAGACATATACAAACTTACAAACTTACTGTATTATTAAAGAAATAATACAGTAATTTTGTATCTGTGTAAAGTAAATTTATAATTGTTTAATTTTATATTTAGTTCATTTTGTTCATTTTCCTTTCATTTGAGGAATTGTTAAATAACTCTGTATTTTGCAGCTTATACATTATACTGTACTGAGATATTATTACGCTGTGTTTCTTATTGTTATCAGTTTTATTTTTTGTTCTATAACCCAAAGTAATGATTGTTTAAACAGTACTAAAGTGTTAATTCTTAGTAAAATGCAACGTTATACAAAAAAAATATATATACCAAAATTAGCGTTTTTGTTGAATTCCCTATTATCCGTCATTTTCACTTATCCGACGTTATCACGGCCCGTATACGTCGGTTAAGCGAGGTTATATTGTATTACAATATAAAATAATTCAACATACACTATTATAGCACAGTAGCATTTAATGTAATAGAATTAAATAAAATAAAGCAATTATGAGTAGAACATTAATATATAAGCGTGAGTTATATAGAAATTACAATAGCTGATCATCAAATTAGACTTTGGTCATTATATTGAAAAAGGGCCATGTCGATATTTTGGCTGAACATTTTTTCGTAGTAGATACATAGCTAGGAAACAAGAATAAGTTCGTCTTTTTACAGCGGAAAAGCCAGACAAATTACGAAAATGACGTAAAACGAACAACATTTTCTTCCGTAAATATGGTGGTTTGGGTTCTCAAACTATGCGGTATTGTATCCGCCTTGTACAAATATGACAAGGCATTTGCAATCGAACCATTAGCGCTGGATATGTGCCGATTTCAATAAGGCTACGTTCTATTGTGATAGGGTAAGGTTGGGTATTGATAGGTTAGGTTTGGTTAGATTGGTTAGGTTATGTTATCTTTGATTAGGTTGGTTAACTTATGTTTAGTCTGACTAAACCTAACATAACCTAAACAAACCTAACAATCTAAACAAATCGTACAGCCTTAACACACCTAACATAACCTAACCTATCAATACCCAACCTAGCCCTATCCTAATATCGGCACACCCAACCTTACTGAAATCGGCACACTTCCGGTGCTAACGTGCTTAATAATGATTGGATTGTAAAACCCCTGCCATATTCGTGATCAGGGCAACATTCCGCACAATTTGAGTACTCACATCACTATATGTACGAAAATAAATATTTTCACGTTTTTCCTCATTTGCGTAATTTTTCCAGTTTTCCGCTGAAAATAGTATCATATTTTTGTTTCCTAGTTATTAATTTTATTTTTAAAATGCTACAAAACAGTAACAAGGCCAATAACGTTGTAGTACTTAAAGATAATAAACAATTTAGTTTGAAAATATCTATGGCAGCCAGTGATTAGTCCATGCACTTCACTAGGTTTAATAACAATTCTCTAATGCAAATATAGCAATAAATGTAATATAAAATAATAATTTAACTAATATTAAATTTAAAGAACAAGCATTTTTAACCTTACTTCAACGATTATTACTTTTAAGCTAATTGAAAATAGACAATACCTAAGAATAAATAAATAACAATAACAATTAACAACAATTAATAAATGATCGAAAATATTCAGAAAACAACCAACAATCGAAACACGTTCCAAAATATTAGAAAAGGAATATGTAGCCTATGTTTTTTCACATGTACTTACGAAATGATCAATTGAAAAGTTCTTTTGATAGTGAAAAAAAACATTGTGAGTCTAGACATATTATTTAAGGGAGAATAATATACATGTTTTTATGTATCTACTATGAAAACAAAATTCAGCCAACAAAATCGACAAGGCCCCTATTCTATATAATTACCTAAACCTTATATTCTACAAAACACTACAATAAGTTGTAGTAGCATAAGACGTACAATCACACACCTTACAAAACTACATTCAGTGTTGCACAACCTATGGAAATCATAAGTGTTAGGAAAATTAAATAATGAAATGTTGCGGGATAAGCAATGAGACGTAAATTAGTTATCACGTAAAAAGTAACATTTCAAGATAAAAACCAACCATCCTTCAATAATATGGCAAAGATCCTTAGTCAGTATGATTTTATATAAGATCTAATTAGTCTATAAGATCATAATAATTGGAATGCATATTTTCATATTGGGAATATGGAAGAATTAGGAGGAGGCAGGGATTAATTAAAACAGTATAAATATTACTTAATTAGACAAAGCATACTATACAAACATTTCAACCAAATGTTATGAAACAAGACAAAGACTATTGATGTTGAAGTTGTATGTAATCTACCTATAAGACACGTACAGGATACATCAACTCATACTAAAATGGTATGAGTATTAGTTAATTAGACAAAGACTATTGATGTTGAAGTTGTATGTAATCTCCCTATATACCTATCAGACACGTACAGGCTACATCAACTCATACTAAAATGGTATGAGTATTAGTTAATTAGACAAAGACTATTGATGTTGAAGTTGTATGTAATCTCCCTATATACCTATCAGACACGTACAAGCTACATCAACTCATACTAAAATGGTATGAGTATTAGTTAATTAGACAAAGACTATTGATGTTGAAGTTGTATGTAATCTACCTATATACCTATCAGACACGTACAGGCTACATCAACTCATACTAAAATGGTATGAGTATTAGTTAATTAGACAAAGACTATTGATGTTGAAGTTGTATGTAATCTACCTATATACCTATCAGACACGTACAGGCTACATCAACTCATACTAAAATAGTATGAGTATTAGTTAATTAGACAAAGACTATTGATGTTGAAGTTGTATGTAATCTACCTATATACCTATCAGACACGTACACGCTACATCAACTCATACTAAAATGGTATGAGTATTAGTTAATTAGACAAAGACTATTGATGTTGAAGTTGTATGTAATCTACCTATATACCTATCAGACACGTACACGCTACATCAACTCATACTAAAATGGTATGAGTATTAGTTAATTAGACAAAGACTATTGATGTTGAAGTTGTATGTAATCTACCTATATACCTATCAGACACGTACACGCTACATCAACTCATACTAAAATGGTATGAGTATTAGTTAATTAGACAAAGACTATTGATGTTGAAGTTGTATGTAATCTACCTATATACCTATCAGACACGTACACGCTACATCAACTCATACTAAAATGGTATGAGTATTAGTTAATTAGACAAAGACTATTGATGTTGAAGTTGTATGTAATCTACCTATATACCTATCAGACACGTACACGCTACATCAACTCATACTAAAATGGTATGAGTATTAGTTAATTAGACAAAGACTATTGATGTTGAAGTTGTATGTAATCTACCTATATACCTATCAGACACGTACACGCTACATCAACTCATACTAATATGGTATGAGTATTAGTTAATTAGACAAAGACTATTGATGTTGAAGTTGTATGTAATCTCCCTATATACCTATCAGACACGTACAGGCTACATCAACTCATACTAAAATGGTATGAGTATTAGTTAATTAGACAAAGACTATTGATGTTGAAGTTGTATGTAATCTCCCTTTATACCTATCAGACACGTACAGGCTACATCAACACATACTAAAATGGTATGAGTATTAGTTAATTAGACAAAGACTATTGATGTTGAAGTTGTATGTAATCTCCCTACATACCTATCAGACACGTACAGGCTACATCAACTCATACTAAAATGGTATGAGTATTAGTTAATTAGACAAAGACTATTGATGTTGAAGTTGTATGTAATCTACCTATATACCTATCAGACACGTACAAGCTACATCAACTCATACTAAAATGGTATGAGTTAATTAGACAAAGACTATTGATGTTGAAGTTGTATGTAATCTACCTATATACCTATCAGACACGTACAGGCTACATCAATTCATACTAAAATTGTATGAGTATTAGTTAATTAGACAAAGACTATTGATGTTGAAGTTGTATGTAATCTACCTATATACCTATCAGACACGTACAGGCTACATCAACTCATACTAAAATTGTATGAGTATTATTTAATTAGACAAAGACTATTGATGTCGAAGTTGTATGTAATCTACCTATATACCTATCAGACACGTACAGGCTACATCAACTCATACTAAAATTGTATGAGTATTAGTTAATTAGACAAAGACTATTGATGTTGAAGTTGTATGTATTCTACCTATATACCTATCAGACAGGTACAGGCTACATCAACTCATACTAACATGGTATGAGTATTAGTTAATTAGACAAAGACTATTGATGTTGAAGTTGTATGTAATCTACCTATATACCTACCAGACACGTACAGGCTACATCAACTCATAATAAAATGGTATGAGTATTAGTTAATTAGACAAAGACTATTGATGTTGAAGTTGTATGTATTCTACCTATATACCTATCAGACAGGTACAGGCTACATCAACTCATACTAACATGGTATGAGTATTAGTTAATTAGACAAAGACTATTGATGTTGAAGTTGTATGTAATCTACCTATATACCTATCAGACTCGTACAGGCTACATCAACTCATACTAAAATGGTATGAGTATTAGTTAATTAGACAAAGACTATTGATGTTGAAGTTGTATGTAATCTACCTATATACCTACCAGACACGTACAGGCTACATCAACTCATACTAAAATGGTATGAGTATTAGTTAATTAGACAAAGACTATTGATGTTGAAGTTGTATGTAATCTACCTATATACCTACCAGACACGTACAGGCTACATCAACTCATACTAAAATGGTATGAGTATTAGTTAATTAGACAAAGACTATTGATGTTGAAGTTGTATGTAATCTACCTATATACCTACCAGACACGTACAGGCTACATCAACTCATACTAAAATGGTATGAGTATTAGTTAATTAGACAAAGACTATTGATGTTGAAGTTGTATGTAATCTACCTATATACCTACCAGACACGTACAGGCTACATCAACTCATACTAAAATGGTATGAGTATTAGTTAATTAGACAAAGACTATTGATGTTGAAGTTGTATGTAATCTCCCTATATACCTACCAGACACGTACAGGCTACATCAACTCATACTAAAATGGTATGAGTATTAGTTAATTAGACAAAGACTAATGATGTTGAAGTTGTATGTAATCTACCTATATACCTACCAGACACGTACAGGCTACATCAACTCATACTAAAATGGTATGAGTATTAGTTAATTAGACAAAGACTATTGATGTTGAAGTTGTATGTAATCTACCTATATACCTATCAGACACGTACAGGCTACATCAACTCATACTAAAATTGTATGAGTATTAGTTAATTAGACAAAGACTATTGATGTTGAAGTTGTATGTAATCTACCTATATACCTACCAGACACGTACAGGCTACATCAACTCATACTAAAATGGTATGAGTATTAGTTAATTAGACAAAGACTATTGATGTTGAAGTTGTATGTAATCTACCTATATACCTATCAGACACGTACAGGCTACATCAACTCATACTAACATGGAACTTTGAACTTGATTACATTTAATAAAAGCATAATAAAAAAAATAATAAACACGAAACTACGAGACCTTTGATTAACACAACTGGTTAATGACTTTTCAACGAGTCTCAAAGGAGCAAGTCATTCTTGCCAATTAATTTTATTTACAATTTCAACTCTTTTTTGAACATATTTGCAAACAAAATTCTACATCTTTCAAAACACTGTACTGACGTCATTATTTATACTAACAGAAACACTTTCCATGTAACGTACTGCCATGAAAATCTGAAATTTGGCAGCGTCAAGCCACTGATTGTCATTCGACATATGATAAAAAAAATTAAATTTTTTTTCTTTGTTTAAAAAATATTACTACATAGTTTCTACACCACTAGGACTAAACGAGTCAATGGGATACCCGCCGAACATCCGTTGACGGTCCCGCTCAAGTAATTTATGTACTTATAGCAATGTAAACTAAGTTACTTTACGCTTAGTGAATGAATGGTAGGTTTTATTTGCTTGTATTTTTTGTGTATATAACAAAATCTTACAATGGTGGGCTAACTGAATAATTTATAAATAAAGAATAACTAAGCAAATTATTATACCATTTAATAAACGTTATATAATATATTATTACATAATTCATTACGTATCCATATGACAATGGCGTTTATATATTTTATGAATACATAAGATCAGTGAGAAAAATCTCCATAAATAGCACACACAAGCCTCTTAACTTTAAGTTAACCAGTTTATATAAAAATTACCGTAAAACAGAAACATTTCAGTTCTAGAATCTATATTTTCCGGTGACAACCGCGTCAAGGTGCCATGTACATTATTTACAAAGTAAACAGACGTTTCGCCCATACTGTGGTGTGGCATCCTCAGTCGTATCTCTTAGACTGAGGACGCGGTTGTCACCGGAAAATATAGATTCTAATTATCACACCGGCCGCTTAAGTCTAAGTTCTAAGATTAAATTTCTCTACGGGGAGGATATATTCAAGAAAACTTTCATTTCCATTAATTTAAATCTTTTCATACTTCCTAAGTATAATATCTAGATATTTATTTATCTTGATTGTACGTACTTTTAAAATCTAATAGTTTCAACCATATTAGATTTTAGACCATATCAGTCTTCGCCCGTCAGTGGCAGTGAGTGGTTCGCTGATAAGGTCGCTCTTATCTACTTGTTTGTGTATTTAGGAACGCTCTGTTCTATCCTGAGCGTTTATGCCGCTGAGCGTTTATGATTAATTGTTTTAAAGTGTTTATTTAATAATGTCGGCTAATTGTGGCGTGTGTGGTTTATTAAACAGTGCAAGTGACCAGATTAAGTGCGCAAGTTGTGGGAGTGCCTTTCACCTTAACTGCATAACCAAAAAACACCCTGATCTCATAAAAACGCGAGGATCCAAGAAGGAATGGTTCTGTAATGACTGCATAAAAATCAAATCCTCATCAAGCAGTAGTAAGTCTGGAGAGGCACCAACGCTACTAACTAAAGAGTTCATGATTAATATGATGGAATCCTTTAAGCATGAGATATTCAATGAACTTAAGTCTCACTCCTCACAATTTACTGAATTTAAACTTTCATTGGATTTCTTTTCAACTAAAATGGATGAGGCTAGCAGAGTCATGGAAGAGTTGAAGAGGCAGAATAAAGAAATCATAACCGAAAACGAAGGCAACAAACTGAAAATCGCAACTTTGAAAAAAAGGGTTGATGATCTCGAAACTAAGATGAGGGACATGGAACAATACTCGCGTCGTGACAACATTGAAATAAATGGGCTTCCTAAAACAGCCGGGGAAAATGAGGTTGAGATCGTGAAGGACCTTGGACGGGCTATCGGCATGGAGGTTGAGGCGATGGAGATCGTAGCGGCTCACCGAGTACCTACATACAACCGAGGACGTATACAACCCATCGTAGTTCGCTTCACTTCGAGACATCAGAGAGACGGTTGGCTTCAGGCCTTCAGGAGGAAAAGGACTCTTCTTGCATCTGATGTCAACAAGAGCTTCCCGCCAACGAGAGTATACATTGGCGAACACCTGACACCTTCAAACAAGCTTCTACTTAAAAACCTTAAGGACGTTGGGAAGGAATTGGGTGTGAAATTCATTTGGTGCAGAGAGGGGAAGTTCTACGCCAGGAAGGCTGAGGGACTGCCGTGCTTCAAGGTTAGTACAACAGAAGAGTTGCGTCAATTGAAATGGCCTTAGATACTCTTGACATTGTTTTGAACTTGACAGGTGTAGGCTATTTACATTATTTGTAGCTCTCAGTTAAGTAGATAGCAAGTTACGTTCAAAGTTTTAATAAGTCTGTTTATTTTTCTTATTTTTTATTGTATAATAAAGGCTGTCAGAAGCTTATATTTACCAACCAAGCAAGTTAAATTAATTAAATACATTTTGTTTTGTGAAGAAAAACTTTTTTTTTTAAATGGAACCACAACTTGCATTGTCTCTCATTAATATTTGTTTGGTTTACAGTTATATGGTAGGTCTATATGAATTTTAAATGTTTAGTTTTTAAATTTTGTTAATTTTATACATTTTAAACAGCAAACTGAATAGTATGACAAGCCAAAAGGAAATATTCCAGTATAAATTAAAACTCGAGAGCAATTCTCCAAAATAAATTGATCTTAAGTAAGCCCAATAAAATTAAGTGCATTTATGGAATCATTGTATGTGTTAAGGCTTTCAAGTTGTTTTTTATTGATATTTGTAGTTTGTGGGGTAAACGGTAAATCATTTGAATTAATTTAGTGATATTTTTTTCAACAAAGATACCCTTTTGATTCTTTTGATTATTTAATGTGTTGTGTGTCTGGGATTATTTGGGTAAAACCCATTACCTTTTAATTGATTATTAACGATTTTTAATATTCACTTATAATGTTTAGTTATTGTTTTCTTGAGGTAATTAATAGAGCATATTTAGCAATTTGTACCAATCAGTTTGTCCTAGGACGTTGTAAATATTACTACTAAACTGTTTATACTTAACTAATGGGGGATGAAATAATCAACAGTTTGTATTTTGCAGATTTTCAAAATTCAATATTCAAAAGAAGTAACAATGAAATTAATTTAATTCATATAAATATTCGTAGCTTAAGGAAAAACTTTAACTTATTCATGGCAGTTTGTCATGATTTAATCACGAATTATTGTCCCAGTTTCATTGTTATGAGTGAGACTTGGATTACTGAATCAGAAGTTAATCTATTTTCAATTCCTGGTTATTCAATATTTGCTTGTTGTAATGAGACATATAGAGCAGGTGGGAGTTTGGTGTATGTCAGTAACAATATACGTGCCACACAGGTGGATTGTCGGCTTAAATCAGCTGACTGCACATTAATTGAGTTCAAGGTCAACCGGTTTCTTATCTCTCTACTAGCCGTTTACAGATTACACTCCTTTACCCCTGAGTGCTTCTTTAATGAATATACACAAATTCTTGGGAAACTAAAAAATAATGCAATAATTACTGGTGACATAAACATTGATATTTTAGAACACTCTTCAAATCAAGCTAAAGATGCGTATTTGACACTAATGACTAATAATGGGTTTAATTCTCTGATTAATAAACCAACGCGTGTAACCCAATTGTCGAAAACATGCATTGATCACATATTTGTGCGGCACAGAAATTCAAATCAATTTAAAACAGCTATTTTTGATATTGACATATCTGACCACTTTCCAATCGGGCTCTCTTTTACATTAAGCAATTTGAACAAGTATTCCAACAGGCCTCAATGTAATGTAAATAAAAAAATTACTGATTTTATATCATTAAATTTAACTCTTGAAACAACGGACTGGGACCGACTGTTTGATAAACATGAATGTAATTTTAGTTTTAATAATTTTCACACAAGATTACTTGAATGTATTGATAGTAACACTAAAGCTGCTAAACATGTAAATGTCAAACTAGAGAAAGCCCAACAAATTAGTCCATGGATGAATCAGCAATTACTTGGTAGAATTGAATTGCGGAAAAAACTTTATAGGAGAATGAAAAGTCGCCCTTATGACACCATTCTTAAACACTATTATGAAAGATTTAAAAGTAAGTTAACAACTGACCTTGATCATAGGAAAAATCAATACTATAAGAATTTACTTGATCTATGTGGTAGTCCTAAAGATAAATGGCAATTGATCAACAAACTAACTGGTAAGCAGTTTAGGTCAATTGATAAAATTACATCTAGTTCTGGACAGGTATTAGATAACGAGCAAGATATTGCTAATATTTTTAATGAATACTTTTTAAGTGTTGCCACTTCTGTTTATGTAAATAGTAATGTAGATATAGGTATCCACAATAACCAAGTCAACTCAATTTACCTCAGACCAGTTAATACTGCTGAAATTGTTAATATAATAAAATCAATGAAAAACAAAAAATCATCTGGTTTTGATGGTATTAATATTTTGACAATTAAAAAAATTATTCACACCATAGCTGAACCCTTGACAAGATTAATTAATATTAGTTTTGTAGAGGGGATTTTTCCTGATAAATTGAAAAAGGCAATTGTTGTGCCTATTTTTAAAAAGGGTGATCCCGAATCTGTAAAACAATACCGGCCTGTAGCCTTACTTTCTGTATTCTCCAAACTATTTGAAAAAGCTATGAGAAGTAGATTTTTAAATTATTTAGAAGTGACTAGATTCTTATCTCCTAGGCAGTTTGGTTTTAGGAAGGGGAGGAATACGGAAGATGCTATCCGATCACTGTTAACTGTAGTATATAGAAGCTTAAATTCCAATAATAAGGTTTCTGGTCTATTTATCGATTTCACAAAGGCCTTTGACTTGGTGCGACATGATCTCCTCCTGTTCAAATTGGAAGCAGCCGGTGTACGGGGTCCTGCTCTTGGTTGGTTCTCCTCTTTTCTCAAAGATCGAAAACAACAAGTTCGAATAAAAAGCGTGTTAAGTGAGGAGTGCACTGTCAATATTGGTATTCCTCAAGGGTCAGTACTTTCTGCCGATTTGTTTGCTTTATTTATTAATGATCTTTTGTTGCTACCCTTTTATGGAGAAATATTTGCCTTTGCAGACGACATCGCTTTTGTGTATTCTGCTATAAGTTGGAGGGAGATAAGGGATGCCATAGATAATGACTTATTACTATTAAAATCATGGTGTATTAGAAATTCAATGATACTTAATGCCTCCAAAACTAAAATATTAAATTTCGATTTAAATGGATATTATTTTCAAGATCAATTTAAATACCATGAATGTAATAATGCACTTAATTGTAACTGTGAAGTAATTGAGCAAGTGAATGAATTTAAATATTTGGGAGTATTCATTGATAGTAGGGTTACTTGGAAAGCCCAAATAAATGCTTTACATATGGACTTACGAAGGTCAATCAGATCATTTTACTTTTTAAGAAATTTATGTGATACTAACTTACTAAGAACATTATATTTTGCTTTGGTACATTCGCGACTTGAATATGGGATTGAATTTTGGGGTGCGGCATACAATAACTTGTTAAATAAATTGATTATAACCCAAAAATATTTCGTACGTATTATTTGCTTTAAAAATCAGAGAGATCATACAGAACAGTTATTCAAACAATTAAACATCTTAACGGTGAAAAATCTTTTTATCTTTAAGGTACTTAGGGCCTTTTACAAGAGGAGTGGCAACCAGGGAACAGAAAATTTATTCTATCAAACAAGAAATACAGTAAATCACTTCTTCATAAAGCCAAAAATAAATAAATCATTTTTTTCAAAAACATTTCTCTATTTAGGCCCGAAATTTTTTAACCTTTTGCCTGTTGACATTAAAAGAGCTAATAGTATTTTTTCATTTTCCAAACAGCTTAAAAAATGGTTGACTAATGTAAATAGTGTTGAATTTTTATTTTCCATATTAAGTTAATTTTATGTATAGTTTAGACCTTCTTTTATTTTTGTTTCACGCCACAGCAGCCAACTTTTTCAGTAGTCATCAAAGAAGACTGGACAATGTATTATCTTTAATTTATAGTTATTTATAATATATATTTTTTTTTTTTATCAATATAGCCACCAATTACTGGATTATAAGGTGGTTATTATTCCTAATTAATGTATGTAAACATATTGTATGCTTTTGGGAATAAACACATTATTATTATTATTCACCGAATAACTTATCAGTAAGTAAAACCAGCTTTTATTCAAACGGTTTTAAAATGTTAACACACATTTTTATTAATACATTTGGCAAAATAAATTATCGCAAAAGTAACTGTCATATTTTTTATGAAAATACGTAAACTGCATTCTGTTAGTCGTGTTTTATTTTCCATAAAATATGTAAACTGCATTCTGTTAGTCGTGTCTTATTTTCCATAAAATACGTAAACTGCATTCTGTTAGTCGTGTCTTATTTTCCAAGAAAATATGTAAACTGCATTCTGTTATTCGTGTTTTATTTTCCATAAAATATGTAAACTGCATTCTGTTAGTCATGTCTTATTTTCCAAGAAAATAAGTAAACTGCATTCTGTTATTCGTGTTTTATTTTCCATAAAATATGTAAACTGCATTCTGTTAGTCGTGTCTTATTTTCCATAAAATACGTAAACTGCATTCTGTTAGTCGTGTCTTATTCTCCAAGAAAATATGTAAACTGCATTCTGTTATTCGTGTTTTATTTTCCATAAAATATGTAAACTGCATACTGTTAGTCATGTCTTATTTTCCATAAAATACGTAAACTGCATTCTGTTAGTCGTGTCTTATTTTCCATAAAATACGTAAACTGCATTCTGTTAGCCATGTCTTATTTTCCATAAAATACGTAAACTGCATTCTGTTAGTCATGTCTTATTTTCCATAAAATACGTAAACTGCATTCTGTTAGCCATGTCTTATTTTCCATAACATATGTAAACTGCATTCTGTTAGTCGTGTTTTATTTTCCATGAAAATACGTAAACTGTATTCTGTTATTCGTGTTTTATTTTCCATAAAATACGTAAACTGCATTCTGTTATTCGTGTTTTATTTTCCATAAAATACGTAAACTGCATTCTGTTAGCCATGTCTTATTTTCCATAAAATACGTAAACTGCATTCTGTTAGCCATGTCTTATTTTCCATAAAATACGTAAACTGCATTCTGTTAGTTGTGTTTTATTTTCCATAAAATACGTAAACTGCATTCTGTTAGTCGTGTCTTATTTTCCATAAAATACGTAAACTGCATTCTGTTAGTTGTGTTTTATTTTCCATAAAATACGTAAACTGCATTCTGTTAGTTGTGTTTTATTTTCCATAAAATACGTAAACTGCATTCTGTTAGTTGTGTTTTATTTTCCATAAAATACGTAAACTGCATTCTGTTAGTCGTGTCTTATTTTCCATAAAATACGTAAACTGCATTCTGTTAGCCATGTCTTATTTTCCATAAAATACGTAAACTGCATTCTTTTATTCGTGTTTTATTTTCCATGAAAATACGTAAACTGCATTCTTTTATTCGTGTTTTATTTTCCATGAAAATACGTAAACTGCATTCTGTTAGTCGTGTCTTATTTTCCATAAATTACGTAAACTGCATTCTATTTGTCATGTCTTATTTTTCATGAAAATACGTAAACTGCATTCAATTATTCGTGTTTTATTTTCCATGAAAATACGTAAACTGCATTTTGTTAGTCGTGTATTATTTTCATCGGATACGGTACTCTTATCTATCCGATGTCTGCCCTATTCAATGCATTATACTGATTACTAATTAAACTCATTAACATATATGAAGTACGACCCCAGAGTATGACATTGAGTTGTACAGGGTGGAAAATACATGGAAACGCTTTCATAAATTTACTTGTAAAAGTGAAATCTTGTACATCATCATGGTTACAAAGAACATACTTTTTGACACCATTAGCTACATTTTTTTTCAGGAGGACGGCCCACGTGGAGTTGAACGAAAATCTTCAACGTAAGCCTAGGTCAAGTTTGGTATCAAATGAAAGGTATATTCAAGTTAAATTAATTACCACAAACCGGACTTCAAAAGGTTTAAACCGGACTTCGAAAGGTTTATCCTTTCTAGAGTAGCGGTCGTTTGAATTTCAAAATAACTAATCTGAACAATGGTATTTCTCCGTTATTTAACGGTTTTAAGTAAATTTTTCCGATCAAAGCTATACTTTATGGAACACAGTTATTAAAATAAAGAACTTATCAAATTATCTATAGAAAAAAATAACCTTGTTGTGAATGCGTTATCATAGTTTTTCCATCCTGAATATAAGTGATGTAGATTTTTCTTTAAAACAATATATAATTGAAGTTGTATAATTGTTTTTATTTAAAAATTAATTAATTCATGTGAATACAGTAACTTCTAATCTAAAACCAAATAACATTTTTATGTATATTTTAGCTTACATAAAATGTATCCGTGGGCCTAGCGGGGTAGACCGGTACGTCCAGTTCCACAAGGGAGGCCGCTCTATGTAAAGGCAGTTCTTCAGCCATGGCACTCACAACTTACACTGTCCTCCTCGCCGAAAACCCTTCCAAACACAGCTGTTGGTCACAAGAAACACATGTGCAGCCAGTGGGGCGAGCTTTGATGATGCCGCCTCCCACCGAGATGTTACAAGACGAACAAAGAGGAGGTATGTTTGTTTACCCACACTTTCCTGCTTCCCTCACTTTACTTACTGGCAATAACGAATCGCAGTATTCGTAGAGTACAATACGTTTGGAGTTGACCGAGCGAAATAACTTGACTAGTGGTATTTATAGAACGTTGGTACGGAGAATACTTGGTACGGCGCTATGACGTCACGAGAGTGAGGTAGAAACACATGTAACTCTCATTGTTAGACTAATGGCAGAGCCTTTACCTATATTCATTGGGTATCAATGAACTCCAAATAAATAAGGAAACCATACAGGTTGTTGACGTGGTGTCCTTGTTATGGAAAATGATAAGAGTTTTAATAAAGCTTATCATTAACTAATTTGACCCTTTAGTAATAGTACATAAATACTCACACACTTAAAATGTGTAAATGAACATTTCCAAGATAGAAAACATAGAAATTGTACACCATTAGGAGATAATTTGATGAAGCATTTTCCCTTTACATAAAATTTAAATTTCAAAATCTTAGCTCATAAGCCGAGGTAAGCAAGTAAATAAGTGTAAATCGTAGTTCATAAGTCGAGGTAAGCAAGTTAATGAATGTAAATCCCAGTTCGTAAGTCGAGGTAAGCAAGTTAATGAATGTAAATCCCAGTTCATAAGTCGAGGTAAGCAAGTTAATGAATGTAAATCCCAGTTCATAAGTCGAGGTAAATCCCAGTTCATAAGTCGAGGTAAGCAAGTTAATGAATGTAAATCCCAGTACATAAGTCGAGGTAAGCAAGTTAATGAATGTAAATCCCAGTTCATAAGTCGAGGTAAGCAAGTTAATGAATGTAAATCCCAGTTCATAAGTCGAGGTAAGCAAGTAAATTAATGTAAATCCCAGTTCATAAGTCGAGGTAAGCAAGTTAATGAATGTAAATCCCAGTACATAAGTCGAGGTAAGCAAGTTAATGAATGTAAATCCCAGTTCATAAGTCGAGGTAAGCAAGTTAATGAATGTAAATTCCAGTTCATAAGCTAAGGTAAGCAAGTAAATTAATGGAAATCCTAAGTCATAAGCTGAGGTAAGCAAGTAAATGAACGTAAATCCCAGTTCATAAGCTAAGGTAAGCAAGTAAATTAATGGAAATCCTAAGTCATAAGCTAAGGTAAGCAAGTAAATGAATGTTAATCCTAGGTCACAACCCGAGGTAAGCAAGTGATTGATGTAAACCCTAGGTCTAAAGTAAATGAAGTGAATGTTCTATGCATAATATGGCAGTCAATTTGAAAAATTAGTGAAATGCTTTCCTTTATGAAGATGAACAAATAGAACACCGAGGCCGTATTGGTGGGGCATAGTCGAACTGACAGTTAAGGTGTCCTTATTTAACACGGTTATTAAGCTGAACATTTAATCTAAAAATACTAAGTTCTTACATATGAGACGCTAACACGAATTTATATTTAAGGCAAATATAAATTAATATAATATGAGTGTGGATGAGTGTAGTATGGTTACTAACTGAGTTCGACCGTGTTTATCGACTGAGAATGGGTAAGTTATTAATAGTCCAGTAGCCCTGGCTACTAAGGAACCTACAGCTTTACGTGAAATCTGAACTAGAGTTATTACAGTAATAATAATGAAAACTGGGACTACAGCGTTGAAAAAGGGTGAATAATAAATCGTATTCGATGTAATGCCCCTTGGGCAACGCTTTGAAACCTCCCTATGATCATGTTCAATGACATGAAAAAGTGTGTATGTTCACGAACCCTGCTTGTATTTATGTCTGTTTAAATTCCCTTTTATCATAAATGATTTTATATACTGTACAATAGTAAAATATTTAGGACAGTCCCTTTTGAACATAACGTATTTGCAACGTTCTAAGGTGTAGGATCTAACCCCCTCCCCCCACGCAACCACTGCACTTGTTACGAACTAAAACACTTCCTTACTTATTTGTTAAAAGTGTCATTTATTGTATAAACGTCTGTTTTGTTTTGGAATTTCTGCAGCAATTTATTTGAAGAGTTATTCTCTAAGTAACCACATTTTAGTGTATCTGGACTTCTTCTATTTAATTTGAATTTACTGAAGATGCACATTAGAAAGAAAAACGTGTTTATATCTTATCAATGTAAGTTTTTGGTCATGGAGTTCATAAATAGATAAATTAATTGACTAAAAACCAGAATTTTTTAGCAATACTATTACACTTTGTCTTATAATCTGATGCTCGATTAACTGTATGATGTGTTTCTTTATTTTAGAAGATGGATTTTATTAGAAGCCAAAATATAATATTCTAACTAAAAAATACTGGATTTTCATTTAGCTAATTAATTTGTCTTAACGTAAGTTCTTAGAAAACGAATTTATATTTTAAGAATAATTGTATACCGGCACTTTGAATTAATAAATTGTTATTGAGAAAAGCTCAACTTTTTAATTTTTGAAAATTTAATGAAGATCCTTTAAAGAACCTGCGTGAATATTCGAATATGCTTAGGTGTAATATTTACGCTTCTTAAGTGGTAGGACAAACGCGAATTTACCACTTTTCAAATAACATTTACAACTCACTATGGGTGAGACTATTGTCAATTTGCAGTCAGTGAGGAAACGGTGTAAAAAGATAAAGTAAACAGTGTGGGTAGGCACAGTGAGGAATAGATATTTATTTCTTAAAGGCTGTAGCGTCTACCTAAAGAACATTCTTGAAGTTATTGTGACGAGTGGTATCTCAAGGCTCGCCGGAATGCAAGGAACGCAACCAACTCACGGTACTCTGCGGCGGTGCTCTCATAACTCCTCAACGTGGCAATATTGCATTTATACATTCTTTCATCAAGATTTAGGCTCATGAAAATGTCTAACAATAATGTATTATATGTGATAGTGACATTTCATTCCTTATACCACGTGACAACAGTTATAGCATGATACTTATTATGTGGTAAACAATAACACACTTCAACTATAGTTCATTATATCTTCAGCTCCAGTGTCACACAGTTTAAATCACAAATCATCACTGTCTTCTTAGATGTTCTATATAAAGGGTTAGAATTAAGTCAGTTACTCTCTAACTTGTTTCCACATTATATGGAAGATTATATACCATCAATCATCACAGCTATTATGGGTACAAGATCTATTAGTCAATTTGTAAGTAAATGTAATCATTTATCAATGTATCATTGAACACCACCATTTTTGATAATGCAATCAGAGTTGAAAAAAGATACGTCATTCTATAGCTATTAACTATTTTATTATTTTACATAATTGGTCATCACTATCATTTCCTCATTATAATTGATTTATCAATGTGAAATTATGATTAAGTCAACTCTATGATAAAACACAAATTCGTTTTTGTTTTAGCCATGCCAAGGAATGGCCTAGGAAGTTATATAGGCAATGACCAATTAAACAAAATGACATAATAACCAATAACTTAAAAACTACACATCCTTTTTCAATTCTGATTGTGCTATCGTTGTCACCTTGACATGGGAGTGTTAAATGGCATATCACATGACAACTCCCAATTTAAATATTTGAAGTTGACTTCTAGATCTTGAACACAGAATAATCCCTTATAACATTTAAACACTCTAAATGTAGTGTTGGTTACTTATAATTCAATGGAATATTCTAAAGCAAATCTTTTATAAACTGTGAAAACAAATCTTGACTTAAACTCACCTGTATAGAGTTTGACAGAACTACTTCCCCGAAACAATGTATAAATCTTGAATGTTGTCTGATCTACTCAAAATAACCTGCCAACCGTCAGGATCCTCCTGTGGTTTGTTGGCATCCTCCGACCATCAATCATTGTACGACCATAACGTAGTTTCCCCACTACTCACTACAACGTAAAATCTAGACATTTAACGGCCTGTCAACAGTCAAAACAAGCACACTTTGTAAGGCTCTCCTCTACCTTACGAAATATCTATGTATATGATGTGTAGACGGACTAGACTGATTTTCGATATTTTAGACAGTTGGAAGAGGGGGGAGGGTTGACGGTTGTGAAGACAAGTACAGTAAAGAAAAGTATATGTGGATAACGAATGGAAGTTATTGAATAGTTTGGTTGTATGCTTGAAGTAAGAAGTACGAAAAGAAGTATGAGGACATCCTAATTATGTTGAATATTTGTTCACATCTTGTATTTAGTCGTTAGTGAAGTATCGTGAATATTTGAGGTAAACGGTTATAAATAGACTGTTAGTACTTTTAGGTATGGTATACTAAAGATACTAATACTTAATGTACATTTTATTTAGACTGCTAAAAGATATTATTTCACTTTACAGATGTAAATTGAAATGCAGTCAGTTACCAAGTGACTTTTAATGTTAGCAAACAATACAGTAAACAAAAAATACAATAAACAAGCAAAGCATGCGTTCAAATACTTGCATTCAATTTACATTTAGATAGGTTTCCATTCTCTGGTGTCACAATTCAAAAGGACCTCTACAAAAAATTCCTACCACTTTCTACAAGTCCCATATAATTTATTTATTTATCTCATATACTTTTATTATTATTATCTCATTATTACTCATTATTACTTTTATTATTATCTCATTATTATTATATCATTATTACTCATCATTATCTAATTATAAGTATTATTATCTCATATACTTTTATTTATTCTTAAGACGCCGATAGTCAAGATATAGGCGAATATGGATTTCGAATGAGTGTGATGAGTGTAGATGAACGAGTGTGTTAGGTGTGTGAGTTATTGTTACTATCTGAGTTCAACTTAGCTCAGAAAGGACTATTATTAATAGCCCAATAGCCAGGGCAACTATGGGACCTACAGCTTTATGTGGAATCCGAACCACGTAGTGTTAGTCAATTTTCAGCTAACTGACAAGTCTGACACTCAGTTTTCTTCCCTATACAACATCTGAACCTTGACTGCCATCCAGAATGGACACCCCAGACATCTCTAGTAGTGTCCACGTCGATGGCAACCATTGACAGGACGCCGTGTAGGTATTAAGAGGACCGAGCATATAACCTATCGCCTACAATCTCCCAAACACTTTGTCCCCAAGTAGCTGGGTTACAGCACTGCGCCACCAGTACCGACAAATTATTTTATACAAATAATTTCTTTCAGCTGAGAAGTTGGGTGTTTCCTTTGTTGTCTATAGAGTACATAAAATCTCACCCACTTAAGACAACAGAAAAAAATAAACAGCAAATTGTATAAAACAAAGCTAATTTATAGATAAAAAATTTATCTTGATTTTAATAAGAATATACTTGATACTTATCTTTCTTTAAACATCCTTGATTCCCAAAGGTTCTGTATTTTTCCCCATAATAATTTCCAAAAAAGTTGCTGGTGCATCACCTTCGTTCTTAATGCTAGATTATTTCAGAATTAAAGTTAATAATGTTTGTCTGATAAAAAAATCAAATAAACAATTTTATCACCAGAGTATTTCGTTTATACATCTAAAGTGAATAAACATGTCTTAAATATCAATCACATTGTTTTGTTTATAACAAATGTATGTCAAACCTTTAAATTAAAATTGTTACTTTGACTCAAATATTGATAGTATTGATAAAAATCGTTAAATGTATTCTCATAGTCTTAATCTATACAAGTTCTAATAAGTGTCAGTTAATAGGTTATTCGAGTTAAGCATGTCTAAACATTACGCAGGCGACACTCAATATTTAACGGATTTGAACGTTTAAGCTCTTGAAACAATATCGGTAGAAATAACGTAGCATTAAGATTATACTGTTAAGATCTTTCACAACATTGAACATGATGGTTATCTAAACATTACCATCACGTCTAGATGTTTCTAATGTGACTAGAGGTGGAATGAGACCAATAACAATGTTTTTCTATATTATTATTTTAAATAAAATATTTTATCCATCACGTTGTAAACAATATTCTGCTTTGAAACAAGAAAAGATGTAATTTGCATAAAATATATGATATTCGTAGAAGGCCGTTTCAAGTTTGCTAACTTTCTGAACTCATTAAGATCCTTGTAGCCGTGTGCCGTTATAGCGCCATCCCCTACAAAGTTGGATAAGCAGAACCCATCCGACCAAACTAACGTTATATCGGATTTAGAAACATGATTGAATTTCCTTAGTTTGCCTGCGTAGGAAAAGTATTCTAAAGAACAAAACAAACAATTCACTATTTTAAATTATTTGCAAACACGATTTTAAATATACTTTAAATTAGTAAAGCTAGTAAAACCACATTTTATAGATATACTATTACTAGACATTTAAAAAATGCAAAAACTTTTCTTAAAATGTTGCCATAAAAATTAACTTATTCACAAGACTTATATTTAATATTCTTTTGTTTTTTAATTATTAATCTGTTTCGTTGTTAGAGGTCAAGTGATAAGACCAGGTTTGTGTAAGGCCTAAATTTCACCATCACATTATTTTCTTGCAGTTTACTTGGACGGTAAATGTGGAAATCGGTACTAATAATACTAAAATTAATAATTTTGTTGTGTGACTAAATAAAGCCAGGCACAAGGCTGAGGTAGATTTTATTGTAAACTTTGTTCCAAACAGGAACACTTCAGATTCATCTTTATATCGGAGGTGCAACATTGAATAAGAAATAAATGATGCAGCACAGCTAAATGACGGTATCATCGTTACTGATAGGTTAGATCATACTTCGATGGGAACATCTCCAATATATCAGATAAGAGGTAGGTAGGGGGAAGGATGAGCGGAAAAGAAGAAGAGGTATTCTAAGCTACACTTTCAATCAAGTATTTTATGTTTGACGAATTCAAATCTGTCACTGAAGATGGAATTCGTCAAAATGAATAATAAATAGTGACATCAGTCAAACTGTAATGCAACTGATAAGACAATCATATATAACATGAACTATATTGATGTTTCGCCATTATCTCCTATGATTCCTTACAATTTAAACAACAGAACAAAAGATTGACTGCATAATAGAAAATAATTAAATATAAATACTTCCTTCTTACTTGAGCTTTTTTAACCTAAATCATAAACACAACAATTTATATTACAACAAAAAAGCCACTTTAGAAACAATCATTTGATTACACTATTTCAAAACGCTGAATTCTTTATCTTTGACATGTCCATCTCAATTTCAACCATTTAAATCATAAAATAACAAAAAATATAAGTACATTTTATTTTTAGGTTATGAAAACTAGGTTATAAAAACTGACACTTTGTTTGCACTTGGTTTGTTTACATTAGAATCAAATACTCAAAGAGTCTGATATAAATTGAGACATACTCTTACACCATGCACAGAGAGTTTCCACTACAGTATTCATATAAGGACGAATCATAAAAATAAACTATTTTAACCAACAGAGTTTACCACGTCAAGGGTTATACTGATTATATCCAGTTAGACACTTCATTTCGGTTAGACGCTTTCACTTTAGTCATCGGGAAACGTTTTTCATGTCTGAGGGCACTGCCAAAAGCTTGAAGTTTGAAATAAATATAGTTAAGGTATTTTCATATTTAAGCTGCTGTCTCCTTTTCACTTGTTATATTTTCTGTGTACTGTTGTTCTGTTTTTAGTCTGTTATTGTACTTTAATTATTGTTATTTATTTGTAGTTGTTTTGTTTTAGTTATATATTTTGTTAAAACTCATTGTTATTTATGTTTATTTAAATTTATTTATTGTAATTAAAAATACCATTGTAGTAAAATTAGAAAGAAACTTATAGTATATCTCTCAAATAGCGTTTCGCTAGAAAGACACAAATTAAAAACAGTTTTCAAATTGTATGAGAATATTATTAATAAATGAATTTAATTAAGAAATATTGTTTTATTAAAACTAATTTAAGAACTAACCCTTCAGTTCCTTCTTCTTCTATGGTGGTAAACAGACTTAACATGCGCGGGTTCACAGTAAATTGAAATTTTATCAGTTTAAATTTAAACATCACTTTGAATTAAATACAATATACGTTTGAAATGAAATAACTGTGCCGTGACACATTTCGAGTTTCGTTTCATGGATCGTCACCTCTCACTTCTTTCTGTGTTGTGTTGTGTGAGTATTGTGCCATCGGCTGTATTTTGTCGGTCTTGGTTTGTGTCAGCCGCTCCTCGTTGCATCTGGCTGGGTCGGCAGCACTGCAATGTTTTCCAGCTCCAGGGTCCAGGTGGAGTTCCTGAGGCACAGGGCTGTCCTGCTGCCTCCTTACCGGCCCACCGGGAGCTCACACTCCACGCTGCGTCAACAGCTGCAATATCCAGGTGACATACTTACATATTTCATCCCTTCCTGGCCCTTTTGTTTTTCTTTATAGTTAATATTTATTCAAAGGCTTATTATGATTGTTATCATTTATTATTATATCTAATTATGTACATGTGTTTAGTATGCTCCTCTGTGTTTCCAAGACTATCTAGAGATTATAATAAAGTGTTAAAAAAGTATTATAATTTTTAATAAAAATTATATCTTAGATGCATGCCAATATTATTGTGATTTAACTGATTGAATATTTGATTATTATTGTTGTGAGATTGTCCCCATTTGTCGTTTTTTTAAGCCTAGAGTATTTATACAACAATTCTTACTCATGGTAATTATGCACAAAATATTTGTTACTTAAGTTGTGTTTTCTATCTTTTATATTTAAAATTCTTTATTTTCGGAATTAATAATATTTTTCCAAACTAGGTTTCCTTTATATATTTTACCCCTCCTGAGTTGGTGTGAGGTGGGTACAATACAGTAAGCAGCCGATATTGTAGTTTAAACACATTTACCTTATTTAAACGTATCAATATAATTTTATACATTTCCATAACATTTATATTGAATCATGCAAATCAGGTAGATTCCTCGATTGCAGATATAGCCTTAACTCGATCATACATTCATTCATCATAGGTTGTTCGATCTTAGCCTCAGCTAAATTATAGCTCGACAAAATGTAGGCGTTAATATTATATTTTGTTAAGTATGAATTAATTTTTGTAACATTTTTCATTGCTTGTTAACTCAGTCCCTCCAAAACATTAATGTTAGAAATGTCCGTCATCTTAAACCTAAAACACCTCAAAGGTCGGGGGGTGCCAACTGTAATTATTATAAAATATTTCCCCTTTTTATCAATTTATAACAGAGTATTTCAGTAAAAATTTTATTTATTTACAGGTTTAAATTAAATGTAATTGTATTGTAATTATAAAATTATAAGAATTGAGTTTAGCTCGTTCCGTTCGACAATACTTAATTGCTATCTAAAATATCGATGTAGTGTAACAAAACGGTTGGGCTGGCGAAGCATTTTCAGAATCTATACGTAATTCTAAGGAAAAACTACTATTTTAAATTTCCACTTAGTTTGTCAGCCATATACAATTTTTTGTTTTTATCACAAAACTTGCTCATATCATTCATATTGGTATTTTTTTAAATCAAAAAATTGACGAAATAGATAAGAGCATGGGTTTAGAAATTAGATATTTTATAAAATTACTAAGGGACTAAATATAAATATAAAACAATAACCAATTAATTGTTCAGTTTAAATATACAAGAAAATGCTTGAAATAAGAAAATATATAAAGGAAGTAACACGAGGAACTGGATTAAATACAGAAAGAAGGTTCAACTAACAACCGGCACAACAGAGTTTCATTCGTCATTATACCAGTGAGCTTAAGCTTAAGTAAGTAAGCTTTTGTATCAAATGCTTTGGTTCGATAAGAATGGTAAACACAATTAATTAATACTGAATAACTTTATAGTTACATTGGTGTTTGTCAAATGGTTTATGAAATACTGAAAATGTAATTGTTGTTGCCAATAAGTCAAAATTTTAAATAATGAAAGAAACAACAAATAAATTATCCACTTATTAACGAGTCACATTATTCCTTAAAACTAGATTTACTTATTTCTTAAAACTCACAAATAAAAAATAATGATTTTTTTAAAGTTAATGCTTTAACAATATTTGTTCGAAAATATATACTAACCACAGGTTAATTAGATTATTATGTTACTAGCAGAGTATCCATCCTTCGTACGGTGTTTACGTAGATTTATATTTTGCTCTGAGACCCATCTCCCCCAAAACTGGAAGTCGTGCCATACTGGGGGGATGGCTCAAAAATAGACAGACGATAGGATCACGGGCGGCAGTCGGAGGGTCAAATCACAACACGGCAGCTCAGCAAAAACTAATTTATTTTCAAGAAAACTAATTAATTCTGAAAAACCGGCAGAAGGCTACAATATCAAAATTACACTTAAACAATCCACAAGAAACACAAAAATAAACAAGAGACAACAAACTAACACCTTAATAACAAACGCTATAAATTCCAAAATTACAAAACATATGTGCCTATCTGCAGAAAACCCAGAGACCCAAAATATTTATAGAAAACTTACAAAGAAAATTTTTGAAAAATTTTGGCAACACCAATTAACCGGCAATTTAGCTCACATCCCTGGGCAGCTCCGAATTAAAGCAAAGTAAAAATAATAAATAATCCCATTTTGGTGAATATTTAAAAACCAAACAATTTAAAAAAAAATAACACCGTATCGTACTATCAAAAATTTACTTCAAAATACTGCAATTCACGAAACAAATAAAACAAACAAACTTAATCACTAGGCCTAAAAATAAAAAATAAATAATACCATAATTTAACAGTAGGGGCCTAACAAATATAACATTTAATAAAATATAATAACAAAATAAACTAGTTTAAGATAAATAACAATAAATATTAACATAAACGCTTTTTTATTTAAAAAATTTTTAATAAATATATATAGGTCCCATGGATGTTTCATAATTTACGCGGTTCCGTTTTCTTTTCTTTTATTTTTTTATTTTGTCGTAGGTCAGGGCCCAGAGATTTTCTTCTTTTTTTCAGTTCTTTTTGTTTTCAAAATAATTAAATGACCAGCTCAGCCACCGGGAAAAACAAGGAACGCACTGACCTGAGGACAGAAGAGCACCACCCAAAGATGTAGAGAGGGTAGTGGGGGCGAAACTAGGCTCTAACACATGGTCCTCAGGCCAGACTCGCAATAGAGATGGTAGGACTTCATCCGGACGGCAGGCCGAGGGTAAAATGTCCCACTCAAGGACCTTAGCCAGACAGCATGTCGTGCGACGAGGCAGCCGAGGACAGACCAACCCGACAAACCGAGAGCTGGAATCACGGAACGACAGAGTCCGAGCCAACGGCCACTAACGTAAACAAATCGCAGCGCACGAGCGATCTCAGGCAGCCTGGCATACCACGACGACAAGAAGCAAAAATGTACCGGTCAAACGATCCGGTACAGCTCATTGCATTCAGTAATACAAAACATGTTCCTACTGGCATCTGTATAATGCAAAAGCGCATTGTGGTCACGGTACCCATAAGAAAGAAGACGGTAGGTATCACGCGCATCTCCTATGACGTCACATGGGCGAAATGGCAACAAAAAACACAAAAATACTGTTCTAATTCCCGTAGTTTACAATTCTAGCTCATAAAACTGTTAAATAACTTGCCTAATATTTAGCTGAATGCTTCAATGCGATTGGTTACCAGTATTTTAGTCACCAATTGGTAACTAAAATACATGGTTGCTAATGGATTTAGTTACCAGTATTTTATCGAATAATCAAATCAGGTAACGATTTTACCCATGTGACGTCACAGACTGCTGCGCAGCCTCGTCGTGATACCTACCGTCTTTTCTAATTACCGTGGTTGGTGTTAGGTTTGGTCCGGTATTTACTTCAGAACTATGTAAGTTGGTTGTTTATTCCAACAGCTAATTAATGAAACTGTTAATTATCTATATATCAACGGCCTTCGGAAATAGCTCATTTTAAAGCTCTGATATTGCAGACGGTGGGAAAAATAAAAGTTTTGCAATCTTCCTTAAGAGCTCCACCCCATTGGCCCTTAAATTTCCCATGTTAATCTTACGGGAAAAAGGTTTATAACTTTTGTTTTGCTTTATTGAGTAATATCTTTGATGTTAGATTTCCCATCCAATGTTAAATTTTGAGTCTCAAAATATCAGCTGTTTTTGTAGTCCATTGTGGCGCGCTTGTGTAGTTCTATTTACGCCTATATGTAATGCAGTTTAAACCAGCTGTGGGCCTCACTAACTAACAAAATTACAGGCAAAAATATTCCTATTAGATATTTTTGTCTATATAATCACGGGTAATATGCATTAAATATCCCAGCTATGAATAAGACAAATTAAACATTTCAGCTGTTAATGTTTTATACTCTAATTATTAACAAAGAGTGTTACCTTTAAGTGTTTTATCTGAACAAACCCGTGTTTACACATGAGAAACTTTGAGTTGCATTTAGTACAGTAAAATCCCCAGACGTATTAAATTGTTTATTAAAAATAAAGCCAACCAAAACAACGAAACAGACAGTTATTTATTACACAGCGAACATAGTGTACAGAGAAGTTTTAATACAACAATAATACCTGATTAATTTGTATATATGATTATGAGTCTCACAAAACTATTAATATTCAATATTATACATTAAATATTTAACAGCAACATTTGTAATTCATTTATTTAGGGGTTTGCAAATTGGTATTGCCATAGGGGTTGCATTGTTACTTCTTAGACCCCCTGGGGTGATTTCTCGATGGACTTTTAAAATAAAGATGGGCCTATGTGTTAACCAAAGACTCTAAGAATGTCCATGCAAAATTTCAGATGAATGGGTTCGGTAGTCTTTACGTGATTGAGTAACACACACAGAGACACCATTAGATTTTTGTATAACAGTAAGAAAATTATATAGGATAGCAATATGACTACTTATTGACACAAGGATGACGTCACATTTTATGAAGTGATTGTATATTTTTGTTTGCAAGTCAATCGTATTAGATCAATGCATTGTTAAAAGCTATATCTATAAATCTCAAAATTATTCTTTAGATTACATATAATCTATAGAAGACATATAGAGAAAAGCCTATTCGCTATACGAGATTAAAAGTACTAATTGAAACATGAGAACAACTTGATGAAACTTATTCGTATGTTTATCATATATGTTAGTATAAGTTTATTGATAATTATATTTAGTTTATGTCAGTACATTGCAGTTAGCCAAATATGAAGTTCTCTTATATACAAGATAAACAAACACAAAATTTTTTATCCACCATTCCATTCAACTTGTCCACAATATATGTCTTGAGACTGGACTGGCATCCTAAATATTTTAGAATTTACACGGCAATATACAAATATTTATTCTATTACTGAATATAGTGCAAAATTAGAGTATTTTCTCTGTTAATGTGTTCAATATTTACGTTTTATTTTACGGAAAATGTTTCATAAATTAGTATAATATCTTATTACATTTCTCAATAACAACAAATAAATAAAATAAAAATACATCAATCATGAATAAAATATTCAGATGCTACTTCAAATAATTATTTGTAACTTTAGTCCACTACGAATCATGATAGGCCTTGTTAGTATAGAGGAAAGTGTGCCCAACTCCTTGTTAGAAGGCGTATACTTTATAGCAGTCGTCCGGTAATCTTGTCCAATCGCAAATCCTTACACGCCGAACTGGCAACGTTAGCCACTTAGTCTTGCAAGGTGGTCTTGAACTTGATTACTTATCAATGAGCCACTGAATACATAAGCATTATCATGTGTATCTTATGTAACTCAAGTTTAATCTTTTAACTAACTATACTTGTTTTATCTTAGAAAGAACCGTTCAGTATCAAGATGCAGATCGTGGAATCTGAGTCACGCCATGTAAGGAGTCATATTCTGTTAACGACCGTTAGCGTCCTGATCCAAGGTGTTTTACCGCTGACCTTTATACATCGTAAATCGAACACATTCACATCTATAACCCAGTTATCTTCTCCAATTTTGTGTTCCTGCATCGAAAACTGACCTTCCACTCGGGTAGTTTTAATTTTTATATCATCGCAGACGTTTTGCCTCAGGTAAACTGTTTAAA